>JAVJHY010885059.1:0-16404 GCA_035593235.1 Phascolosoma agassizii | reverse complement strand
AATTTTTTCGGTTCGGCTAAGCCGGTGACCCGGCCATCGGCGAATGACACCTTTAAAGCACCTTGGTCGACGGAATAATCGACAACATCCGCGTGCGATCCGTCAGACAACGATGCGACGTCATCTAGGAAGGCGCGTCCAAATTCAATAACCTTTGTGCCGCGAATCGGATTGTATTTACTACCCGCTTCCGCCCCATCGGTCGCCGGGATAGCATCCGTTCCGTACAGTGCGTCATACAAGGATCCCCAGCGCGCATTGGTGGCGTTGAGTGCGTAACGGGCGTTTTTCACCGGCACGACGAGTTGCGGGCCGGCTATGGTAGCGATTTCCGCATCGACATTTTGCGTTGTTATATTGAAATCTGGCCCCTCGGGCAGCAAGTAACCGATCTGCTCAAGGAATTTTTTGTATTGCTTATGATCGTGTGGTGCATCGCTGCGTGATTGATGCCACGTATTTATCTCGGCCTGAATTTGATAACGCTTTAACAACAAAATATTGTTCTTCGGCGCCATTTCAGTGATGACGTCTTCGAGCAGGGTCCAAAATGAATCCGCCTCCATGCCGAGATCCGGCAATATTTCGTTCACAACGAGCTCGTGTAATGGTACGGAAACCTCCATTGAGCTATTCGCAATGGGAATATGGGTAGTCGCTGTGCTGAGGACGCCGGATGTCATGCTGCTTACCTTAAAAACTGACTAAATGATTTAATTCTCGGCCGATCGCGCGAATTTTTTTCGATGCTCTGGCTAAAGGCCCTAGTGGGTCCGGGCATTATCTATTATCGACGATCTGAATGAGGGTGCATACTGCCCAAATTGCGACGAATATTTGCTTGAACGTCGGACCGTCGTACTCAATAGGTAACTGGTCAGATAGGGAACGAACGAATACCTCCGGCGACGGAATTTGATTCCGAGAACGCTCTGTCGCTACCATGCGTATACCTACACGGACTTACAGCCATCGGAGAACATAACTAATGAAACATTTTTTGTATTTGATCATGCTCGTCGCGTTCTGTACCCCGGTGCTGGGCGACGATTGGTACCCATCGAAATGGGGTAAGGACGATACGATCGGCGCGGCGAATTTAGTAACCCCCGAGCGTATCTTAGCGGCAACGAAGCTTGTCAAAACGGGTAAACGCTACGCCCTAGGACAAGTCACTGGACGCAATACCCCCGCTTTCGGTACGCGAACGTTTGAATTGTTCGCCGTCTCGCATGGCGGCGTGTTCGACGGCACCGGTACGCCGTATAAGAGTAATTCGATGACCACGAACGACGATTGGGCCCTGGTATGGATGGGTGTCGGTTCGCAAATAGATGGGCTAGGTCACGTCGGGATCGATCATATGTATTACAACGGTAACCATGTGAAAGACTTCTTCTCATCTGGCGGCTTGAAGAAACTCGGCACCCATGAGATCCCGCCGATCGTGAGTCGCGGGGTGGTACTCGATATCGTCGCCTATTTCAAAGAGAAAGATCCGAGCAAAGTGATGACCGTCGGAGGCTATGAAATGCTCACGGCTGGAACCGCGATCAATCAAGCCGAGATCGACGGCGCACTGGCGTTACAAGGTATTTCCTTGCAGGCGGGTGACGTCGTGCTACTGCACACCGGTTACATGGAAATGGCCGACATCGATGTCGATCGCTACAAAAAATCGATTCCTGGATTAGGGGTCGAAGGTGCGAAATACCTTGCGGGATTCGACCCAATCGCGGTAGGCGCAGACACGTTTGCGCTCGAAGTCATTCCATTTGAAAACGAAGAAAATGGATTTGAAGTGCACCTAGAACTGATTCCAAAGCGCGGCATTTATATTCTCGAAAATATGGTGACCCGGGCGCTAGTGAAGGATAAAGCTTGGGAATTTATGTTTGTGCTCGGACAAGCGCGCATGGAGGGTGCGGTGCAAATGATTATTAACCCGGTCGCCATCCGATAATAACTATCCGCCGGCCTTCGCGTGGGTAGGCTAGTTGACAAAATCGCCGTCGTCGTAGGCGCTGGCCAAACACCCGGTGAGACAATCGGCAATGGCCGCGCGACGGCGATACGTTTTGCCGAAGAAGGTGCGCGCGTACTGGTCGTCGATCGCGATGCAGATTCCGCAGCAGAAACCCTCGCGATGATTGACGCGCGTGGCGGCAACGGTAGCTGTTTTGTCGCAGACGTCACCGAAGAATCCGCTTGCCAAGCGATCGTCGAATGCTGCATAGAACGCTACGCGCGCCTCGATATTCTGCACAACAACGTTGGGATCGGGCTTAACGATAGTGGACCAACAACGATCACCGAAGAAATTTGGGATCATATTTTTCAGGTCAACCTAAAATCCGCGATGCTAACCTGCAAACACGCGCTGCCGGTTATGCGCCAGCAAGGCAACGGTAGCATCATAAACATTTCTTCCATTGCCGCCATCTGCGAAATGGGGCTGGTTAGTTATAAAGCATCGAAGGCCGCGTTGAACGCCTATACCCACAGCGTGGCAACGGGCGGTGCGAAATACGGAATCCGCGCGAACGTTATTATGCCGGGTTTGATGAATACGCCGATGGCAATTGAGGGCTATGTTGCCGCCGGCCACAATCGTGAAACGTTAATCGGCAAACGTAATGCGAGCGTGCCGCTCAATGCCAAAATGGGAACCGCGTGGGATGTTGCGAATGCCGCATTGTTTCTTGCCTCGGACGAGGCTAGGTTTATTACCGGCGTATGCTTACCGGTAGACGGCGGGCAATCTGCGCTAATCGGCTGATCACGATGTGATCCGTTCGGAATCGTTGTTCGCATTGAGTGCATTTTCAGTAGCCGGATTACCTTGCACGCGGGTGTGTTCCATGACCCGAACTTCGTCGTAATTATATGGCCGCGCACGATGTAGCACGCATCGGTTATCCCACACGATGACATCCCCCGGCGACCAGGAGTGCAAATAAGTGCGCGGCGGCTGACAAGCGAACGTTACAAGCTCGTCCAGCAAAGCCTCCGCTTCAGGGTCCGCAATCCCTGGGATTCGCCCCGCGTGGCGCCCTATGTAGAGCGCACGGCGACCGGTGTCGGGGTGCATTTTTACAAGCGGACGCAATGGCGGTTCGCCTTTGAAGAACCCATATCCCGCACCTTCGGGTACCTGGTGCCCGATTTTCGCTTGCGAGTAAAAATATGAATGGTAGGCATTAAGATCGGCAATACGCTTTTTCATCGACTCTTCGAGCGCATCATAGGCGGCCCGCATATCCGCCCACTCTGTTTCACCACCGCTGCTCGGGAGCACGTGGGCCGATAACACCGAAGCCTTTGCCGATAATGGCATGTAAGAACTATCCGTGTGCCAGCCTTCGTTGCCGCGCAACAATTTTATTTGGAAGGATTCGGGATCAAACATTTTCCCGTTTAGCGCCCGATTGGAGACGGGAATAGTTTTCAAATTTTCGACCAGGATCTCGATCTCACCGAATCGCATCGCAAACTCGAGCTGCGCCTGCGCACCCAAATGTTGTTCGGGAAACACAAGTACCGCGTATTCATTAAACGCGTTTTCGACCTCCAGCCAACTCGCGTGATCTAAATCGGCGAGATTTAGCCCCGTAATCGTCGCGCCTAACGTGGCGTCGATTGGTTCAATGGTGAGTGTCATCTCGTTCTCCTCCAACCATCGCGGTGCATCGCAACGGTCGTGCGATTGTATCGATAAATCAATTGTAGCGTGCGCAGGCATCGAGTGAAGCTATCCTTGGACAAATCGCGACGAAGTTAAGTAGTACGCCGACACGAACCTGCTGCAGTGGGGTGAAGTCCACAAGGTGTAATGATAACCTGCGGCTAATCGCAGAAAAAATACGTAGTCGAACCATCCAAATAGAGATCTTTGAACAATACTCGACGAACAAGGAGGGTTTAGCAGGTGCAACAACGAATCGCGGGCGATAAATCCCCGATCTCCGGCGAGGAATTGACGAAAATTGATTTGTGTCGATCCTTGAGCGATCCGGTGCGTGACGATATTGCCCGCCACGCAAAGCGAATTGCGATGGTCGCTGGTGGCGAAATAATTGGTCAAGCAGACGCCTCTGGCGACGTTTATTTTCTGATCGAGGGTAGGGTCAGAGTTAATATGGCCGCCGCTAGCGGCCGTCAAATTACCTATCAAATTCTCGAGGCTGGGCAAATTTTCGGTGAGCTGTCCGCGATCGATAACCAACCTCGTACCGCTGGCGTATTCGCCGAGGAAGATACTATCCTCGCGCGTCTTGGGGCACCGGCTTTCAAATCATTACTAGAACGACACGCGGAATTCTCTCTCGCGGTGATTCATCGACTCGTAGGTCTCTCTAGGTGGTTGTCCGATAAGGTTTTCGAATACCACGCGTACGACGTAAAAGGTCGAATCTATTCCGAATTGTTACGCTTAACGAGCGGCATAGAAGGCACCACGTTCGTACTGACCGATCGCGATATGGCGAGTCGGGTTGGAACGACGCGCGAAAACGTGACGCGCATATACGCGGATTTGAAACAAAAACAAATTTTGAGCCGACAACACACGACCATCACCATCGTTGATCCGGAGCAACTCCGCGAGCTTCTGACGAGGTGCGAATTCGGATAAGCAGCGATGTAGAGGACCCCTGTGGTTAGCTAGGCCGCCGCCGGCGGCAAACGACGTCTATCTAAGAAATCTCGGTCGCCGACACCACAGCTCGTGTAAATTGTCACACTCTGTTGCGTACAGTTTAGAGCAAGATACTTGCAGTTTGGTTGGACAGCAAAGATTGCTGTCGGACCGTGACATAGCAATTGACAATGGAGGAGTTATTGGCGTGACCAGCAAACATCTAAATCGCAGCACCGACTTAGTAGTCGTCATGCCGATCAAATCTGGCTTAGTCCCGGCGCTAGAGACTAAAACTTACGCGTCGCGACTGCGGATCGCGCTAAAGACGTTCGACAAGCTGCGCGTTATTTCGCGGGAAGCGGCCTTGGTACGGCCGCTGTCCGATGCAGTGGACCGAATTCGCGCTATCCATGCGTTTCGATTTGCGGTAATTGACAATGGCACGAACTTGTTGCTCGCGGTAACTTTCGATGGCCCATTCGAACCTTACATGCGGGTCATTTGGCGCGACCTCGGCGCGCTAATGAATCCAATCTTGTGTAATTGCGACGCTTACCCCGGCGCGAATACAACGAATTTCAACGAGTTCCAACAATGGGTTCGAGATCATCAAATCGCGAGCGATTTCACCTATAGCATTAGCGACGACACGGTCAAGGATGTCTTGTATCAACGCGAGTTAACCGAGCGGCAGCTAGCAGACCGATCGGCGAGGAGACTAGATCTCGAGGCAGCTAGTTTAGTCGTGCCGGACGCGAAAAAAGTGGCGACAACCGTTGCACGTAACAACCTAGCGCTTACGTTACGCACTGGGCTCGGCGCCATTTCCGCGCTTTACCGACTCGCGGGGCTCTATACCCAGGATCC
Organism: Phascolosoma agassizii; assembly: GCA_035593235.1. Classification (NCBI taxonomy): domain Eukaryota; kingdom Metazoa; phylum Annelida; class Sipuncula; order Phascolosomatiformes; family Phascolosomatidae; genus Phascolosoma; species Phascolosoma agassizii. The sequence goes on along the minus strand of JAVJHY010885059.1, from coordinate 10,898 downwards.
CGAACGGCGATGGTTCTTAGCCGCCGCACACGATCTACTAGTCGAATTCGATCAAATCTATCCCACCGCAAAAGCGACGTTAGATTCCAAGATTCTGGCACGTTTTCGAGATCCCTTAGCGTGGTACGACACTGCCCCAGCATCAACGCACGAGGCGCAGGAGGCTCGCGCAAATGTCCCAAAGTCCGCGCGCCGTGAAATACAAGGCGGCATTCTTAACAGTTACAAACGAATTACACACGGCGCGCTCGTACTATTCCGGATTACCGATGCACACGCAGCGCGCGATTTCTTGGCCGCGCTGCCAATTACGTTCGCGAACGAGGACCACGACAACGCTCAGCTTTATGTGAACGTCGCGCTAACTTTAAACGGGCTCAAACAACTTGGGCTAGGCGCCTTGGAGATTTCACAACTACCTAAAGAATTTCTGGAAGGGATGGAGGCGCGTGCCGGCATGTTAGGCGATGTGCGCTCCAACCATCCGTCGAATTGGCCACTACCTGCGCGCAATTGGCCATCAGAGGTTGAGCATATTCCGCAACGGGTGCAATTATCTAGCGTTGATATCGTGTTACAACTCCGATCATCAACACCGGTCCCGGATCGCTCCGATGCTTGGTTGGGTGATCCAACACACCCAACATGCGCCGCGCTTGAACGACTAGGTGCCGCACCCGGCGTGCAAATTCTCAATGTCGAAACGATGTCGCACCTGCGCGATGCGAACGGCAAGGTGCGTGATCATTTCGGCTTCGTAGATGGCAAAAGCCAACCTATCGTCGGCGCGCAAGAAAGCCCGCGCTATTGGGACGATCGGGTAAATGCCGGAGAAGTTTTACTTGGCTATCCGAATGATCGTGGCGATGGTCCGCGCGCCGAACTCCACGAATTTCTTGCCAACGGCACGTTTCTCGTCGTACGCAAGTTACGCCAGGACGTCGCCTATCTCGAAGAAATCATCGACGAGCACGGCAAGGAAATGCGCGACGTTGGTCTATCGCGGGACGCCTTAAAAGCGAAATTCATGGGTCGCACTCTCGATGGCGAGCCGTTGGCCCGAACCGCTAGTCACCAAATTGTAGGGAACGATTTTAACTATGTAGAAGACCCCAACGGCCAAGGTTGTCCGTTGCAAGCGCATGTCCGGCGCGCAAACCCGCGCGACGCTAGTCATCGGTTCGGCAAATCCGGTCCACCGCGCATCATTAGGCGTGGCATGTCTTACGGGTCCGGCGACGAGAATGCCGACAAGGGACTTATGTTCCTTGCTTATAACGCTAACATCGCCGAGCAGTTCGAGGTGATCCAAAGCTGGATTAGTGGCGGCAACTCTAGTGGCTTGTCATCTCGTCAAAGTGATCCGTTTCTTGGTGTACCGCAATTGGGACAAAAACGTACTTTTCGTACGCTGATCAACGACAAAGTTCTCCGGTGCAACTTGGACGGCGGCGATGCGCGACCATTAGTACAGCTTGAATGGGGACTTTACGCATTTGTGCCGAGCCGCGAGGCGCTAAGTCGTCTATCTAGAAAATCCGCTGAGCGCGCGTGCAAATCGACGAGCGAACTCGCTGTACGCGGGGAAGAACTTATCGAGACCTTAGGGAAGGCGATTGCAGATCAAAGCACTGGTGAAACGGCGAGCGATATGTGGCGCGCATTTCTAGAGGACACTACCGATACCGATCACGCGAGTGAGATTTGGGCCGCCGTACGTGAGAAGCATAATGGTGTGTTGCGCACGCCATTCGGCGTTCTCGTTGGTAGTAGCGAGGCGATGGACGCAGTACTTGGCGACGATACGACTTACTCCACATGCGGCTACCTCGCGCGCATGCGTGAATCGTTTGGCGAGATTTACTTAGGCCTGGATGCCGGCGAAACCTACGACAGGTTAGCGACGAAAACGAACGCGGCAATTCAGCAAGTATCGGAAAAAAGCGCGTTCGAGCTCGCACTAAAAAGTACACGGCGTTTTTTTGGGCATATGCAGCCGAACAAACAGGAAACAAATACGTTTACGATAATGGAGCTATCGGATTGGGTTCTCGGAGAGCTGTCATACCATTGGTTTGACCTACCAGATGAAGTGTATGTCGAGCTCGGCCCGCTAGGTCCTAGCGCAAAACTACCACGTTGCCCGGGCGCTTTTACGCCGCCATCGCGCTACATTTTCTCCCCAGGACCGGGTGCCTTCTCCGCAACGATCGCGAAGACCGAAGGCCAAGCATTATACCGAGCGGTCGAGAATTTCGTGCGTGAGAAACGCGGAAAACCCAATGCGTTGCGCGGCACGCTGGCCCAAGCGATGTTCGATGCAATTCCTAGCGACGATGACTTACTTGCGCGCACAATTATCGGCGCCATGATGGGATTTTTACCCACGGTCGATGGTAATTTTCGCGTCTGCCTGTATACCTGGATGAGCGACAAGTCGCTGTGGCGCATCCAAGAAGATTTTCTTGCTCATGTGGCGACAGATCCCTACGCGCGCGCGCAAGCAATTTTGCTAAAACCGCTGATGACGGCAATGCAGAAACGGCCAATTCCGATGTCGATATGGCGCACCGCGACTCGCGCGACACATCTCGGCGGTGTGCGAATTGAAACCGGTGACAAGCTCGTGCTCGGCATTTCTTCGGTGACCCAAGAAAAACTTGGTGATCACCAACAGGATGTGTATCCAGTGTTTGGTGGTCGGCGGCGCTCAGACGGTGGTGCACACCCTACTCACGCCTGTCCCGGGTACGCGATGGCCATAGGTGTGCTGCTTGGAATGATCGCGGGACTCGTAAGTTCGGGTACCTTGTTCGAGGCAGACTCACCGTTAAGTGTCAAACTCCGTTCCTAGCAAGCTGCTCCGCTTGCTCCGCGTGCCACACCATGCCGAGCGCGGTAAATGTATCGATAGTTGTACGCAAGTCGTTCATCCCTGGCAGGGTACACCCTAGGCGCCAACAGAGTAATTCGTTAGCGGCGAATTCATGCCGCGAATCCCGCACAGTCGCGGCATGGTGCGCGGCCAATAGCCAACGGTCGACGGACGCAGTGCGGGCGGTTTCGGGCATTGCAGCAAGCGCTCGACACGCCATTGCCTCACCGAGACGATCGGATTTTCGCGCCCGCTTCAGGGCACGCGCAGCGTACAAGCGCGCTGCCTCATAGTCGCCTAACTCTACATTTATTTCCGCCAACCAACCGTAGTTCAGTGACGTAAACAGCGCTTTACCTTGCCGTTCTAGCCAGGTGGTCGCATCGACAATGTCCTGTACAGCACCGGGATCACGCTCGAGGCACCAGTGGGCATAGCTGCCAAGTGCCTTACACATCGCGAAAACGTACAGGCTACGCACTCTGGATCCGATTCGTGCGCCCCTTGAGGCCGTGCGAAACGCCGCGTCCCAGTCTCCTTGCCAAAGCATCACCGCTGCTTGCAGCGCTAATACGGAACCTTCCACTTCGTGTTCAGATCCGCCAATCGCATTGAGCGCATCGCTGAAAACATTCCCCGCTTCATGAAATTTACCTTGGTCGCCTAGTATCGCACCACGACACGCCAAGGTATAAGCTAACCCGACGGCAGGTCGTCCCGCGTCGCGGTTTTTTCGGCGCGCAGCAACTGCCTCACCAAGCAATTCCAGCGCTTGCGGGTAATCGCACGCGGACGCGCGTGCTTGACCGGCAGTTGCGATGATTTGCATGGCAAGGCCCTCGTCGCCGGCGGCCCGCGCCCCGCTAAGCGCGCGCTCGCACCACGCGATAGCCGTTCGCGCGTTCCCAAGCGCATAGCAAATATAGCCCAACCAATATTCCGCGCGAGCAAGCGCGGCCTGATCCCCGTGATCGGTGGCAAGTTCGACCGTACGGCGCAAGGTATCGAGTTGCGCAGGCGACGGATCGAACACACACACTAAGCCGAGCCGTTTAGCGATTGAAAACCACTGCGTGTAGCGGCTTGGAGTTAGCTCTAAGTGATCGAGTGCATCTAAAGCCGCGCGATATTGTGACGCAGCTTCGTCAAGCGCCGAAGCACGCATGGCTTTATCGCCAGCCAACGTTGCGTATCGAGCGCCCTTATCCGTGCTACCGGCCGCGAGATAGTGATGCGCTAGTGCTTCAAATTGATCGAGCTGCGGATCCTGATCATGCGCGTGCTCTATCGATTGCGCGGTCTTGGCGTGCAATTGCCGCCGTTCGTGTAGACCAACAGAATCGTAAACAACGTCTCGTACGATGCCGTGCTTGAATCGATAAACATCGGCGTTGCTGTCCACGAACAGAAAATCGTTCGCCGCTAGTTCCCGGAGAATTTCACTTCGATTTTCAACTCCGAGCAAACGGTTAACTACCCACGTAGGTATAACACTGCCGAACACGGCAGCCGCGCGCAGAAATTCTGCTGAACCACTCGATAACGATTCGACACGGGCGGCAATCAGCACCCTCAACCAATTAAGTGAATCGTCGAAATGGCGGCGCGTCGTGTCTTGTAAATCTTCCAGCGAATGGCATAACTCTTCGACAAATAGTGGGTTACCACCAGCAAGCCTACTGATCTCAGAAGCCTCGAACGGATTAATTTTAGGTACTAGTCGCTCAACAAAATTTAGCGTTTCATTCTCGTTAAGTCGTGCCAGTTCTAATGGATGCATATCACAAGTGACGGGATCGTTTTGGATAGGTTCGCGTGTGGCAATGATGATTAGAATAGAGGCATCAATACGGTTCACTAAACGCCCAACAATGTCGCGGGTGGCACTATCTGCCCATTGCCAATCATCAAAGAACACGACGAACGGCCTTTCACGGCCCAATGCCAACATTAGCTCCATGGGGCCAGTAGTAGCAGCCGCTTTCGGCTGTTTACTAGATTCCCTTTTCAGTTCGCCAAGGGCAATCCCGAGTAGATCGGCTAGATCTGCGCGGTAATCTAAAAGCCTTGGGTCTATAGCCGCGAGTTGCGCTTGCAAAACCTCGGCCGTAACCGGTCCCGTGGCGCATACTGTAAGCAGCCACGCCCGTAGCGCTTGTTGAATCGCTTGCATTGGCTGCGCCGCGATATGGCTCTCAAAGTAACCGCGAAAACTTGGCCGCCCTCGTTCAGCGAGAAGATTCAGGAATTCCGTGACTAATCGCGTTTTCCCTTCTCCGGTGCCGGCGGACACGGCGACACACGCGATAGCACCGCGCTCAGCTTTATCGAAAGCGAGCTGCAACTCTGCGAGTGCATCTTTTCTTCCTACGAATGGGGAGAGACCACTACGTGAGCGCGCATCGAACCGCGTATCGACTACCTTTGAACGTCCGAGTACCGGATACGCTCGTAGGGGCTCACCGCGACCTTGGATAGTTAGCTGCCGGACAGGCGCCGTATCGAACAGATGTATATCGGCGCCCAGGGTCGACTCGCTAACCAGGATCTCGTCCTCTACCGCCGCATCGGATAAACGCACCGCAACTATCGTTGCGTTACCGATCAATTCGATGCGACCAGCGACGTCATGTCCTTCATGTACGAGAACCAAACCGGAATGAATACCAGAGTGCAGCCTCAGCGGCGGGCCGGCCGCAACATACGAGCTGAGTTCGTGCTCAATTTGGGCGTGCATGTGAAGAGTCGCCGCGACCGCCTGACGAGCATCGTTTTCTCCAGCATGGGGATAACCGAACACCGCTAAGGCGCCATCCCCTTGGATTTGCGCGACCGCGCCGCCATGGCTTTCGATATGGTGCTCGAAGAAGCGGTGCAAGTGTTCGAGCATTTCTGCGTAATACTCCCCCTCCATCGCCTCGACGTAGCTACTTGATTGAGATAAATCAAGAAAAACAATCGTCACCGCGCGACGTCTTGCCGAAGCGGTAGAATTTTGCTCATTAGTTGTTCGGCGCATTAGCGTTCTACCGATACGTCCCTATTCACGACAGGCGGATTGTCAACTGACACGTAATATAGTGCCACAATCGATCGTTTGCTGTTTTAGGTGAAACGGTGACGGTTACGGATTGCGCTAAGGTTTTTTTACCGTCGATGCCGATCCAAGTTTTGCTGAGACGCTACCGTTGCCTATGATTTTTCCGTATTCCTCAACCAGGCCCACAACAATGCCGCGATTCACTCCGCTAGCGATCAATAGATTCCGCTTCTTATGCGGACGCGTTGCCTTTCGGTTGTGCTAGCACGGCGTTTTAGGCTAGCTAACTTGATTCGATTTAGGCGATTCGCTGTGCCCGCGGATTAGCCAATGGCAGAGATAGCGATATTCCTGTATCGGGCCCTAGAAGTTGCATCACAGGTAATCCATCAGCGCGATTCGCGCGAATGATTTACCAACAACGGAACCGCCCTCGGTAATAACAGTGGTGTGTGTTCCGGTGTCGCAAGGTGATCGAATGAGTTTGATCGTTCTATTCGAATCGATATTTCCATGAACGACAGCAGCGTGAATGACACCCGCGCGTCCGGTAATTTTCGGGGGTCCTACGAAGGTAAGAGTGCCGAAATAATCATGTTGCAGAAAAAAGCCCCGGTCAGAACAGATTTATTAGCGGTCGCTGATGGAGCTATCGCGATATCTGACCCCGATTGAACACTTAGCAACCGGCAGAGCGATTGACAGCGCATTCTCACAACGACGCCTGCGCGAAACGACATCGGTCGTTTGTTATTAATACGGGGCGTATCGTTATATTTATATCAGGATTTCGAATACCTTCTTTCCAAGCTCGCCGCGATGAAGTGGACACAGGGTTTAGATCTGCTCTATTGTTAGACAATCTTCGCGGTGTTGTTCCAGTTCAGAACCTGCGGGTGGGGACCCGCGGGTTAGATGTCATGGCGCTGACATTCGAAGGACACAAAAACTATAAATTTTAAGAGGAAGGACCATGAAAAAAATTATATTGTCAGTTGTCAGTAGCTTTCTAATTTTCGCCGGTACCGCTAATGCAGCAATCGTCGAAGCGCAATTAATTGGTACGGTCGATGGCGGCGCTTACGACGGCGTGATGGGAAGTGGCGTTGTTACTTGGGACGACAGTGTTGCCCCGAATCCGTACATCACACCAAATAATGGTTTGCTAACTGTCGAATTTTCGATCTTCGGCCAGACATTTAGTGCTGCGGACGATGCGGATTATCCCAACGGGCCAGAACTCGAGCTCATTGTCGGCGAAGCGACTGCGCTCGTGTTTATTGTCGATGAACTGGAAGGCAACAATACAACCGAAATAAATCAGCCAGGAATTTCGAATTTCGTGATGCTTGACGTTTTCGAAAGCTCGGGTCAAGGTGGGGCAAGGGTCTTCAACGCCTTCATCGACGTTAATGTCCCTTCAGCAGTACCCCTACCTGCGGCTCTGCCAATGGCGATCGCAGGTCTCGGTCTGTTACGTCTTTTCGGTGGTCGCAAACGTTCTAACGGCTAATACATTACGAATCGAGCACCTAAAAACGGCGGATTTATATCCGCCGTTTTACTTCTACCATTAGGATTAACGTCGACGGAAAGACAGCAGCCGAAAACACTCTAGCGAGCGCGTGAAATCGACGCCTTAGGATCTTCAAGCCATGATTAAGAAAGCCTACGCCGATACTCCAAGCGGCCAAATCCATTACTTTTACGGCGGCCCACCTGACCAAGTCCCGATCATTTTCATGCACCAAAACGTGAGTGGCGCAAAAACGTATTTGAAAACTCTCGAACGCCTAGTTGACCAACATCGTTGCGTCGCGCTTGATTTGCCGGGGTTTGGCAACTCGTTCGACCCGCCTGAAATTGAATCCATTAGTCGACTGCAAGAATATACCCTGGAGTTTATCGATTCATTGGGAATCGATGAGTTCCACACATTCGGGAATCATACTGGCGCGGCCATGGCTGCAGAAATGGCGTCACTGTACCCGGCCCGCGTTAAAAGCTGCATGATGATGGGAGCCCCCTTGTTGAGCGAGGAACAAGCGATTCCGTTCCGCGAGGAGTTTAGTGGGTCTGTCGGGCCAAGCCATGACGCAACGTATCTTAAAATTACCTGGGACTATATTTACAATCTCGGCGGTAAACTCGACCTAGATAACATGAACGACGAATTGTCGGCCGCGCTACGTGCTTGGAAAATTCGCGGCGACATCTATCGTTGCGTCTGGGACTACCGATTTGACCTTTTCATCCAAGGGATTCAATGCCCCACATTGCTCATTTGTGCGCCAGACGATGTGTTATATGTCGGCCACCAAAATACTGCCGCGGCCATGCCGCAGGCTACTGCAATTGACGTCGAGGGTTCGAATTTTGAGCCTTATTTTGACGCCGCGGGCGTCAGTAAGGGGATCAAAACATTCCTAAACGAAAGTGGATTAGCGTAGTCGGAGTCGATGGACCCAGCTCACCTTCGCTGTAAGGGCGAAAGCGAACGCTGCAATTTCCACGTGCCGTCGAACCAGTTTAGGCGTCGCTCACGGTAACGGTTTTTCGATGCCCACGAGCTTCAACCGATTTCGGTATAGGCATCGGGAGTAGGTTGTCGCGACTGCAAGAACAGCTCTACCAATTCGGCTAATTCTTCGTACAACGAGGTATCGGATAGTTTGGGAATCATCACGGGAAAGCTCGCCAATCCAAGAAGTGAATCGTCGAGCAACACCATCGGAACGCCTTTCCCCACCTTTAAAATTTCGGCGAACACAGCGTAATAACTGCCGATCACCCCATATTTATTGTCGCGGTGTATTTGATTGATCAGCGTGTCGCGCGGTAAGCCGAGAATATCGTTCCTAATTCGATAGTCCGTATCCACAATTTCAAGCTCGTCGAACCAGGCTCCATAGAACGTCATGCTCCTGTCCCAGCCGATGATCAACTTTGTGTCCGGCATACCGACTCGGCCAATGATCAGTGGCGTCGGGTCTTCGAATGCTGAAATTCGATTGAGTTTCACCTCACCCTTAGCGACGCTGAGACGATGTACCGAATAGGAATCGGCGTTTCTAAGGGCCACGAGGGTGTTCGTCAAACCCATCGGTGCCAATGCCTTGGCGATATTTTTTCGCGAGAATGCAGCCATCTTTATGGTCCAGTCGCCCTACCGCTCGCGGTCTCCGCCGCTCGGGTATCTTTCTTAATACGCGGGCCGATTCCATAATAGCCGCCGTTGTCGGGCAATGTACACCGAACACTATTGAGCTAGAGATACTAACGAAATATTCAGCCTCTTAGTGTAAATCACTGTTACTGCAAGAAATACTACCGATAATGAAGCGTTTCTGCTAAGCGCCAATTTGAGGTCTTTTTCGTAGACTGGCGGCGATGATTCATCTAGTCGTATCGCCGAAAGTAGAGATTAAGCTCGGCTAGATTATCGGGTCCTTAGCGCTGTGCGCCTAACCACCCTCCGGATCACTCGATCCAGCCACGCCGATGTCCCGGTAGACGCAGCTGCTCACGATATTTATCGCTCACAATTTTCGCTTGCGACGGAATGTGGGCCGTAGGGAAAAGATCGTCTGTGGCGGGATTCGCCGCCAGCGCCTCTTTTGCGACGGCCAGCAGATGAACTTCTGATGGTCCGTCGGCAAGACCCAATGCGTACCCCCATAGCAACCATTCGCCAAACAACATTTCGTTAGAAATTCCTAGCGCACCATGTAAATGGATGGCGCGCCGCGCTGCGCTTACCATGACTCTTTCACTAAGCACCTTTGCCGCCGCGATATCTTGGCGCACGACTTTGTAGTCGTTAAATTGATCGATCTTCCATGCTGTCTGTAATACGAATAAGCGAAATTGCTCGATCTCCATCCACAGATCCGCTACCTCCGCCTGGACAAGTTGCTTGCTAGCGAGCGACTCACCCTGGGTTTCACGACTTTGCACCCGCTCGCAAATCGCCTGGAATGCTCGTTTCGCTAAGCCCACGGTGCGCATGGCGTGATGGACGCGGCCACCACCCAGCCGCGTCTGCGCGATTTTAAACGCAGCACCTGGCTCGCCTAACATGTCGGCGTCACGCAAACGTACGTCATTGAAACGCAAATACGCATGTGCGCCGTGTGCCGGGTCTTCAAACGCCATACCGGAATTTCGAATAAATTCTACGCCGCTTGTTTTCGTTGGTACTAAGAACATCGATGCGCCGCGGTATACGCTGACGGTTGGATCGGTGATGGTCATGACAATCAGAAACTCCGCCCAGCGTGCGTTCGAAGCAAACCATTTTTCACCGCTTAAGATCCAATCCTGGCCGTCGCGGACGGCGTTGCTGGTAAACGTTTTCGGATCCGCTCCACCTTGCGGTTCGGTCATGGAAAAACACGACACAATATCGCCCGCGAGTAAGGGCGCTAGATAGGTTGAGCGCTGCTCTGGCGTGCCAAAATGCGCCAAAATTTCTGCGTTACCGGTATCTGGCGCCGCGGTACCGAATATCGTTGGTGCAAAAAAAGAGCGCCCTAGAATCTCGTTCATCAACGCGAGCTTCAGTTGCCCCCAACCGCCACCCCCCAACGCCTCCGGCAAGTGACAGGCCCACAGCCCCGCCGCTTGGACCTGAGCCTTCAATGGCGCAATGATGGCCATTAGCGCCTGATTGTCCACATTATAGGTTTCGTCTTTCGGAAACAGATAATCGAGCGGCTCAATTTCCTCAGCCACGAACGTATCCTGCCCCTTCAAATTGCATCCTACGAACGGGCCATCGCCGCAGCCAGCCAACGAGCTGACCACCATCGCACACCCCAACAGGGCGAGACGCAGGCTTCGGAAGAGGTTTGGCGCAGAAGTCGTCACTCAGGCTCCTCGCAGCAACGCTGCGGAATGGGATGGGCTACGGGCAAACACCTTCGAGGGAGAGTTGCCATTGGGCTGCGTCGAACTCCGCGCCGTCGGGAAAGTCGAGGGGTC
>JAVJHY010884006.1:0-16412 GCA_035593235.1 Phascolosoma agassizii | reverse complement strand
AAGACATTCTTTGCCAAGTCGACGCCGATAATAGTAACGTTCTTCATGGATGCTTCCTCCGTTGCTGGCTCACAAAACCAGTTTGGCACATCGCGATGCCGTTAGGTGGGGGCATCCACCCCATCACTTATTTCATGGCAGGCAAGAAACGCTCACGTCGCAGTTGGTCGGTGGCCTTCAAGAAGCGTGTTGTCGCTGAGGCCAGTCAGCCCGGTGTGTCAGCTGCATGGATTGCACGGCAATACGATTTGAATGCGAACCTCTTGTTCAACTGGAAGAAGAAGTACGGGATCGCTGCGAACCTGATCCCGGTTGAGGTTGTTCCGGATACCTCCTTCACGATTTCGTCGCAACAGGAACCATCTGCCAGACTACCGGAACCGGTGTCGCCGGATCGCTGCAATCTTGAGATCGAGTTGCCATGTGGTGCGCGTCTGCGTTGCGGGAAAGATGTTGAGCCTGCCGTCATTGGACGAGTGCTCACTGCGCTGCGAAGCAAGCAATGATACCGGTTCCGACACAGACAAAGGTTTGGCTAGCTGCTGGCGTGACGGACATGCGCAAAGGCTTCAACGGTCTGAGCATTCTGGCACAGGATGCGCTGAAGCAAGATCCGTTTTCCGGGCACTTGTTCGTGTTTCGTGGTCGTCGTGGTGATCTTCTGAAGATCATTTGGTGGGATGGCCAAGGGGCGTGTCTCTTTTCCAAGAGATTAGAGCGAGGCCGGTTTGTGTGGCCGTCGGCAACCGGCGGGAAGATCACTGTCAGCTCTGCTCAACTTTCCATGCTACTGGAAGGCATTGACTGGCGCATGCCGAAGAAGACATGGCGGCCCCTCTCCGCCGGATAATTTGCAACAACGTGTGTCTATTTCTGCGTGCTCTTTGACATTGTCGATTCAATTATCATCCGTGATCAGGTATGTTCCTGATCATGGTTGAACACACTGGCGATACCACCAAGGAGGTTACCACTCTCCAGGAGATGGTTGTTCAGCGTGATGCCGAGATCGCAAGACAATCGGCAGAGCTCCAAGAACGTGATCTGCTGATCGAGCAACTCAAACTGCAACTCGCCAATCTTCGGCGACAGCGGTTTGGGGCGAAGTCCGAAGCCCTGGACACGGCCATCGGTCAGTTGGAACTGACGTTGGAAGACATCCAGAAGTCTGCTGCAAACGCAGAGGATATTGTTCCTGTTCTGGAAGGCAAGACCAAGGATCATCCCAAACGCACAGCTCTTCCAGAGCACCTTCCTCGGGAAGAGGTTGTGCTTAGCCCTGGCGAGAGCTGTGAACAGTGTGGTGGAGCATTGCGTCACATCGGAGATGATATCTCAGAAGTATTGGAGTATGTGCCCGGACGCTTCAAAGTGATCCGTACGGTGCGCCCCAAACTGTCATGTCGATGCTGTGAGACGGTGCATCAGGTCGGCGCGCCTTCCATGCCGATTGAGCGCGGTCGTCCTGCCCCCGGACTTCTGGCACATGTTCTGGTCAATAAATATGCGGATCACTTGCCTCTGTATCGCCAGTCTCAGATTTATGCTCGGGAACGGGTTCATCTTGATCGTTCGACGCTCGCTGATTGGGTGGCGAGATCAACCGCTCTACTGGAACCGTTGGCCGATGCGATTGGGAACCATGTCATGGCGGGTGCTGCCATCCATGGCGACGACACACCGGTGAAGGTTCTGGCTCCCGGTACTGGCAAAACCAAAACCGGACGGTTGTGGGTGTATTTGAGAGATGAGAGGGATTGGGCTGGCGATGCCCATCCAGCAGCGTTCTATCGGTTCACACCAGACCGCAAGGGCAAGTGGCCGCGAGATCACCTCAAGAACTTCCACGGTTGGCTACACGCGGATGGATATGCCGGGTACGAGGAACTTTATCGTGCCGGAAACATCAAAGAGGTCGCCTGCCTTGCCCACATCCGGCGTAAGTTCTTTGACATCCATGCGGCACAAGGTTCCGGAGTTGCAAAAGAAGCACTGGAACGGATTGCATCGCTCTACCGTATTGAAGCCGCCATTCGTGGCGATCCACCAGACAAACGCAAAGCCATCCGGCGGGAGCAAGCTGAACCGCTCATCGATAATCTGGCCACTTGGCTGTCCGAACAACTTACGCTGATCTCTGGAAAGTCTACATTGGCAGGCGCCATACGATATGGCCTCACACGGCTGAAGCGGTTGCGGCCATATCTTGATGACGGTCGCCTCAGCATTGATAACAATGCCGCTGAACGCGGCATGAGAAGCATAGCTGTCGGACGAAAGAACTACCTGTTCATGGGTTCTGATCGAGGTGGAAGGTCAGCAGCCATTGCCTATTCGCTGATTGAAACGGCAAAGCTCAACAGTGTCGATCCGCAGGCTTGGTTGACCGATGTCCTCAGCCGCATCGCCGATCACAAGATCAACCGGATCGACGAACTGCTTCCGTGGCGGTATGCTCAGCAAAGCTGAGCCGGGGAACACGCCGGACGCTCACGAAATAAATGTCCGTTGCTAGCGAAAGCCGCTGTGTGGCCCAATTACCGCACCGTCGCTCCGGGTAACTTCTAGAAATACCAAATTCGGCATAAGTAACCACTGCAAAGTCGATTGCGGAGGCTAGCCGACTTCTTAAGCGGCATCTGCTTCGATTTTTTGAACTTCCTCGATAAATTCATTCATATCGAATGGTTTATGGAAGAAGCCAGAAATCGCATGCGTGCGCAACTTGTCTATCCCATCAGTTTGTCCTTCGAGCTGTGAACTCACAACAATGGTGGATACCTGAAATCCGCGAGTTTTTAATTCAAGATATACTTCAAGGCCCGACAAGATCGGTAGTTCAAAGTCAAGAATGAGGAGATTAACGCTCTCGTTGACCGCCTCCAACGCTTCAGGCCCGGTCTTTGCTACCCGCACTTCATAGCCGTGACTTTCAAGCGCTGGAATAATCCGATCAGTAAAATTCGGATCGGCGTCCGCCACAACGACGAGACCACACTTAACGCCTTCAAGCCTTTTCAACAAATCAGCGACGTCAAAAGGCTTACGCATCACGCCGAGAGCACCATTCTCTAGAGCCTGCTCAAGCAACTGTTCAACTGAATAACCTGTCATCATGAAAACTTTTGCGTCGGGCTTTATCTTCTTGATCTCCAGAAAGCTTTCGACGCCGTTCATACCGGGCATCTTTACATCGAAGAAACCGACATCGAAATCGTTCTCCTTGAAGGCTTCAACAGCATTAATGCCATTGTGCACCACGCTCACGTCGTGACCTTTGAACTCCAAATAGTCCGCGATCGATTCCGCGACGTCAACATCGTCGTCAAGAATCAAAATTTTAAGTGGCGTGCTCATGCTGCTTTCTCCGCTAAATGAAGTTCGTGGTCGATTGCGACCACAGTGGATGCCGAAGGCAAAACGACACTAAACGTGGTTCCGACACCGACCTCTGTGTCAATGTTTAGTTGCGCGCCATGCTGCTCGATCAGTTGCTTCACTGTGGCCAATCCGAGACCTGCGCCAAAGCTCTTGGTGGTGAAAAGAGGCTCGAAGATTCGTTCACGTACATCGTCCGGGATTCCTGGACCATTGTCCCGTACGCTGATGACGGAGCCTTTATTGTGGTGACGAAAGGACACAGTGATCTCGCCAGTTTGTGCATCACTTTCCTTGATGGCCTGAGCGGCATTGTCGACGAGATTAATGATCACTCGCCGAAAACGATCCGGATCCACTACAATCTGTGATTCAGCCGTCGGCACGTCCCGAGTCAGATGAATGCCCTCTGGTAGCGACTGTTCATCCAACAGATCGTTCAGAAATTCGGAAACATCAATGCTAACGAGAGAGAGATCATGCGTGCGGGAATATTCGAGAAAATCACCAATGATGTTGTCACAGCGGGAAACCGAACGCTCTATTCGATCCAATGGACGGTCCAGTTTGATTTTGGCTTCATTAGCCATCTCGCGGACGATTGCCAGTGAGCCACGGATCGCTCCCAACGGATTGCGAATTTCGTGGCTCATTGTCGCGGTAACTTGGCCAAGAGCAGAAAGCCGCTCGCTTTTGACAAGTTCCATCTGAGCCTCGGAAAGCTGTGTCATACTTTCTCCCAGTTCCCGGCTTGCTGCCTCAGCTTGTTGCCTCGCTTGTGTCAGAGCTCTCTCGGTTTCCTTGTATTGGGTGATGTCCTGACTGAAACCAATTGTCCGGACAATTCGGCCGGCCTCATCGTAAATTCGCTGGCCACATTCTCTAAAATGCCGGTATTCCCCACTTTTTACCCGTTCACGATGTATGATCTCGAAGGTACTCTCTTTAGAATCAATATCGTCCATAGAATCTTCGTAAAGCTCACAGTCGTCAGGATGGATGTCTCTTGTGAGGTTCTCGGCATCCCCGTACCGCTCGATAAATTCATCGACCGAATAGCCATAGAGGGAGGCAACCTCCTCGGAGCAATAGATATATCGGTCATCTATATCGTCCCACACCCAATTACCCAATTGCGCCATATGGGCCGCTTGCTTGAGCAAGCTCATGTTGGTTTCGATTTCTTGGTGAGCCATCTTCAATTCAACTGTTCGTTGCTCAATGCGATCTTCCAGTGTTGCGTTGAGATTTTCGATTTCCTGGTTTTTATCGAGCAACTGTTCATTTGACCGCCGCATCGACCGGGCAAATTGGACATTGCTGTTGATGGCAATCAGACCGATCAAGGCTGCGCCAAAGATCGATACGATGATCATAATCGTCGCGTTTTGAACACGCTCAAATGAAGTCTTTGTTGTTACCTCGGCCGCGGTAGTTGCATCTCGGTCGATCGAATTTAAAATTCGCCGCGCAGTGTCGATCTCGGAGAATATTGCGAGGAAATGATAGGTCTCCTCAACAGAACCCTTTGTCGTTCCGATTTGTTCGCGAATGTCTTGCCAACTGTGAGCAACATTGTTGATTGCGTCCGTTAGAGCGGACTCGCGTTGTTCTGGCATAAAACCAGAACCGTTCGAGCGCAATTCTGTAACAACCCTCTCGAGATTGGAGAAATGATGGTCGGCTTCAGCGCGCACCTTTGTTAACTCATCAGGCGTTAGTTCGAGCGTAACTGCTACAAAGCTGGGCAAGCTCTGGGCTACAAGATCGAGGACATTTCTTGACTGCCTAGAGATCGAGGAAACGCGTTCGATGTCCTCGATCCCTTTGCGCAGGTCAGTTAACTGAAAGATGCCAATAGCCGCCGGAAAGCACGCAGCCAGCATACCGACTATGCCAAACCACAGCAGGAACCTTCGATTTTGAAACAGCTTGGGCATTCGCAGTTGGCCTCGCAATCACTCAGAGCGACTTCGCTTTGACGACTTCACCGGTGATGGGATGAAAATAAACTTCAACCCGCTTGCCGGCTTTGTTCCTGCCGTAGATTTCGTAGCAGTTGCCGGACGTTTTCTTGAAGACGTCGACTGAATAATCGGTCTTGGCGATGCGTTCCATCATGTCCGCTTTGGTCAACCACTCGCTTTCGGGCTCAGTGGTGCACTGTGGCCCTGCGAACGCCGGTGAGCTGATGATGAGCAGTGCGAGTGCAAGTGCAGGTTTAATCCGCATTTTTAATTTCCTCTTCAACGCTTGTTGCAAACAAGACATTAACGTAAATTCGTTGATAAGTTTTTTACACCGCGTGATGACACGCGTGCTCCGATTAACGATCTGTTAAGGGTCTCGATTGGTTCCTGACGCTAACGGAGCCAATTTCGTAAGTACGTGCACCACCGCATCGGTACGTCTGTATAGGTACGCCCCCGTCGACTTACAGTGGCGGCATTCCGCTGCTGCATCAAATAGCCGACCTCGTCCATCGTCAGACACAGAGGTTTCGCTGTCGCAATCGGAACAAGCGCCTCAGCAACGGTGACTGCAGGTTTCTCAGCGCCGTCAACCAACGGATCGCACGAACTACTAGATCAGAGCATGTCTCCTCCTGTGAAGGGTTTCGGATGCCGTGCCGGCGTTCGAAAGTCGTCAGTGAAGGAACCCGCGGGTGTTGGGCAGGGACGGCCCAGCGAACGCTATGGGGATTTGACGGAGCGGTCGGGCCTGTTCAGCATCTGTGTCTGGTTTGCAAGCAGCAACACAACACGGATAGAGGCCTGCGGCGATCCTCGATGCTGTTGGTTCGGCGTGCCGTTACCCGCTTGGACAGGGGCGTTGTTGCCTTGGCTGTTGCGGCAGACGTGCGTCGTCGCTGCGGTGCGTGGTCCGCGGATTTGATCCGAACTGTCGAAGCGATTAGGGACGGTCATGAACTGTCGATGGCCTCCGGTGTTGGCTTGCAGATCGGTGTGCAGCCGGCGTCGAAGACTTCGATGATGCGCATTTGCCCGCCGCAACAAGGGCAGGGTTGCAGGGTATCGTCGTCGTTCTCTTGCGCGAGTTCGTCGCCTTGAGTGTTACTGTCTGCGCGCTCCACAACGCCGAGCAGATCTCGCATCCTTGCGATGTTTCCCGCTTTCTGGCTGCTGGCGAAGAGACCGTAATGGCGGATTCGGTGGAAGCCTTTCGGTAGGACATGGAGTAAAAAACGACGAATGAACTCCGGCGTGGCAAGCGTCATGGTGGTGTAGCGGCGCTTCCCCTCCATACGATAGTTCTTCACCTGGAACGTGACGCTCTTTGCGTCGACCTTGATCAGACGGCGGTTCGAGATGGCGACGCGGTGGGTGTAGCGGGAGAGATAAGCCAGCACCGCCGTTGGTCCGGCGAAGGGACGTTTGGCGTAGACGAACCATTTGCGCCGCAACAACGGCCTCAGAAGCCGTTTGAAGACGTGTGGATCGGAGAGATGAGTATGAGTGCCATAGAAGTTGAGTTCACCCGCAGCATGGGCGGCGGCCAGCTTCTCCAACATCAACCGGCGGAACAGCTTGGCGAGTACCCGCACGGGCAGAAAGAAGCCGGGTCGGCACGCGATCCAACGTTCGCGATCCTTCGATAGTCCACCACCCGGTACGATCATGTGCACATGCGGATGATGCGTCATTGCGCTTCCCCAGGTGTGGAGTACCGACGTGATGGCAATTTTTGCTCCGAGATGCTTTGGATCGGCGGCGATGATCTGCATCGCTTGCGCCGTCGCCTTGAACAGCAGGCCGTAGATGACACGTTTGTTCTGGTACGCGATGTCAGCGATCGCTGCCGGCAGCGTGAACACGACATGGAAGTACGGTACGGGCAGCAACTCGGCTTCCCGCACTTCCATCCATTCGCGTGCGACCGCGCCCTGGCACTTCGGACAATGCCGGTTGCGACAGGAGTTGTAGGCGATGGTTGTGTGCCCGCACGCGTCATTCTCACAACGCGCAACATGACCACCGAGCGCTGCTGTCCGGCAGGTGTCGATGGCCGACATCACCTTCATCTGATCGAGACTGACGTGTCCGCGATTGGCACGACGCCACGCGGAACCGTGATTGCGGAAGATATCCGCAACCTCCAAAGCCGACCGGGGCATGTGGCGGCCCGGCTACCCGGAACGCCTGACCTCCTGACCGATCCGATCCAGCGGGCTCATGACATCTCGGATCGTCGTCGTTGCCACCCGCGTGTAGAGCGCGGTGGTGTCGAGCTTGGCGTGGCCGAGCAGAACCTGGATGACGCGGACGTCGATGTTCTGTTCCAGCAGGTGCGTTGCAAAGCTGTGACGCAACGTGTGGAGAGAAACCTTCTTGTCGATCCCGGCCATGTCGGCGGCGGCATGGAAGGCACGGTTCAACTGGCGCGTTGTGATGTGTTGGACAACACCGCGTCCCGGAAACAACCACGCCTTCGGTCGTGCCTGACGCCACCAGTCGCGCAACAGTTCGAGCAGGCTGGGCGACAGCATGACGTAGCGATCTTTCTTTCCCTTGCCCTGATCGACGCGGATCAGCATGCGGGCGCTGTCGATATCGCCGACCTGCAACGACGCCACTTCGGAGGCACGCAAGCCGGCACCATAAGCTACAGAGAGTGCGGCCTTGTATTTGAGGCCGGGTCCCGGGGCGCAGTCGATCAGGCGGGCGACCTCATCGGGGCTCAGGATCACCGGAAGCTTGCGCGGTTCACGCACGAACTGCGTCCAGCGCTTGATCTCGGGGCGTTTGAGCGTGACCTTGAAGAAGAACCGCAATCCTGACACGATCGCATTCATTTTCGATGGCGCGGCCCCGTCTTCGCGGAGTGTAAACTGAAATTTGCGGATCTCATCCGGTGTGGCGGTATCGGGTGAGCGGCCAATGAATGCGGCGAGGCTCTTAACGCTGCGGAGATAATCGCGTTGCGTGGCGGCACCAAATCCGCGGATCGTCATGTCCTCGATCATACGTTGGCGCAGTGAGTTGGCAGATTGATCGGTCATAAGGGGCTCCTGTCTTGAGTGAGGTTGCAAACCCCTCGATCCTCAAGACAGGACGCCCCGTCCGTTACCGTGTATTGTTCAATTGGTTAGCGCTGATCCCAGACACGCCGTACGATCTGCGCACAGCGCACTCCCGCTGGAAGCGGGTTCGTTCAATGGCCCATTGCGACGTTTCCAAGAGAGTGTCAGTACTTCCGCTTCGGAGGGAGAAGCAGACCTCGTCATGTTGCGGTGCAGGGGTCCGAGTCTGTTTAGGGTTTCGGATGCCGTTTGGCGTTCGAAAGTCGTCAGTGAAGGAACCCGCGTGCGTTGGGCAGGGACGGTTCAGCGGACGCTATGGGGATTTGACGGAGCGGTCAGGCGCGTCTCGTATCGGAGTCTGGCTTACAGACATGCAACACGACACAGACTGAGGCTTGCGGCCTGGGGCGAACGGCATGGTTCGGCGCGCCAGACACCATTCGTATCGACCTGCGAGGTTTTGCGGACGTGCGCCATTGTTGCGGCAACGGGTCCGCAGGCTGAACCGGGTTGTCGGGGCGATCGTTTGCAATCATGAACTGTCGATCCCTTCGGGCACGGGCAGATGACGCGGTGTGCAACCGGCGTCGAAGACTTCGATGATGCGCATGGGGTTCCCGCAGCAAGGGCAAGGTTGGGCGGTGTCCTCATCGGAGGGTGATGCGGGTTCATCGTTCTCGACGGCACCGACCGCTGGTTCCGTAACGCCGAGCAGGTCTCGCATCGTTGCTATGTTCTTCGCCTTCTGCCCGCTCGCAAACAATCCGTAGTGACGGATGCGATGGAAGCCTTTCGGCAGGACGTGGAGTAAAAACCTGCGAATGAACTCAGTCGTCCTGAGCGCCATAGTCGTGTATCGTCTTGCTCCGTTGACACGATAGTTCTTCACCCGGAACGTCACTGTGCCTGCATCCGCCCGGGTCAGTCGGCTGTTCGAGATTGCCACACGGTGTGTATATCGAGAGAGATAGGCGAGCACGGCCTTGGGTCCGGCGAAGGGACGTTTGGCGTAGACGAACCAATTGCGTCGCCACAACGGCCTGAGGAACCGCTTGAACACACGTTGATCGGAGAGATGCGCATGAGAACCATAGAACTTGAGTTCACCGGTGGCATGGGCGGCAATCAGCTTCTCCAGCATCAATCGTCGGAACAGTTTTGAGAGCACTCGCACCGGTAGAAAGAACCCGCGTCGGCACGGAACCCACGTTTCCCCGTCATCCGATAACCCACCGCCTGGAACGACCATGTGGACGTGAGGATGGTGCGTCATCGCCGAACCCCATGTGTGCAACACCGATGTGGTGGCGATTTTTGCTCCGAGGTGCTTGGGATCGGCGGCGATCGTCTGCATGGCTTCGGCGCTTGCCTTGAACAGCAAGCCGTAGACCACACGCTTGTTCTGGTAGGCGATATCTGCAATCGCCGCCGGCAATGTGAAGACAACGTGAAAGTACGGTACCGGCAGCAGTTCGTCTTCCCGCGCTTCCATCCATTCCCGAGCAACAGCACCCTGACATTTTGGGCAATGTCGGTTGCGGCAGGAGTTGTAGGCGATTGACGTGTGATCGCAGTCATCACAGCGTGCGACGTGCCCGCCGAGTGCCGCTGTACGACAGGTCTCGATCGCCGACATCACCTTCATCTGCTCTAGGCTGACGTGACCGAGATTTGTCCGCCGCCAAGCCGCACCGTTGTCGCGAAAGATATGCGCAATCTCCAATGTGCGACGAGACATCGTGTTCGATCTTGCCTTGAACGAGGTTAGGAAACCTCCTGATCCTCAAGACAGATCGCTTGTAGTGTTAGCTCAGTTTGTTGACTTGGTTACTGAATGGACCGGCGATCAAGAATGCGCGCAGCGCTCTCCCGCTGGAAGCGGGTTCGTTCTCTGCCCCATCGCGACGCTATCGGTCGTGTGCAATTTCTTCTGATTTCAAGGGTGGAGCTGACGTCATGGAGTTGCAGTGCAAACCCAAACCGAGTTTACGTCAGTTTAGCACTCCATCGGTAGACTGATCTGCGGGAAGGAACCGGCAGACCAATGACCCCCGACACATCACGAAAACCAGAGTGGATCTCACTTCGACAAGCTGCGTGCTGTACTGTGACGGGCGAACCACCAGTGTTCAATGCCTATTTCAACAACGTTGGTTACCCCGACCTCATGGATCACAAAGCCGAAACAACACAGCTCATCGACGCTGGTTCGCTCGGTAAGATCAGTGGGCGAGGCCGATACGCGCGCATTTCCGTTGGCACTCCGGAAATTGAGGAGAGGCACCTTCGACGCAACCTAGGTTTGGAGCAACGGCTTCGATACAAGTCCGGATACATCCTCGGATGGTCAGTCTCCGACAACATCACTGAACTCGCGCCGGAGATGTGGCAACGTCATGGGTGCATTTTTGAACAAGACACGCTCATCCAGTGGGATTGGGCCGACTGGAATGACCGGCGCATCCCGAAACAAAACCCACAGCCCGGCGAAGGTGATTACGCCAAGCACCAGATGGAGGAACTGGTGTGCGTGACTGATGTTGAGATCGACGTCAGGAGCTTCATGCTGTGGCAAGATTCGTTAGGCGCGAACAAACTCCCACACAATGTGCGCAACGCAGGGGCCAAACTCAAAGCCGATTACAAGCACATTAAGAAACTCGCCTCAAAGGCGATAGATGACGGATTGACATGGCAAAACCAAGATATGTTTTTCGACTATATCAAAGGCGTGCTCTGCAATGGCGACCTCGCATCTGACCAATCCACGCTGTTCAAGCATTGGAGATCAGATCTCGAATTCTGGCAGCGCGTTAAGGCCGCAACAAAGAATAGGAAGCAGGGGTAAAACGGCGAAATTAATTCCGCAATTGATAATTTAATTTCCTCTTTTCATCGGTATCGACGTGAGCACCGTTATGTGCGCTTATGAACTCTACATTAGATTGAATAGTGGAGTTTAAACAATATGACTACAGTGGCGACTACCGCAGATGTCGCGGATGAAAACAATGACATCACAGACGAAGCCACGTCAGATCCGCTCTTTGTGGATGACAACGGTGAGCTTCCAAATCTCTTCTACGTTTGCGAGGAAACACACGCGGAACTCAACAACCTTCACGAGCTTCGCTTGGATGATACACCCTGTTTCTTCAATGCGCCGCACGCAGGCCTGAAACGTATCGCAGATCGTTTGAAAGATCGCGTTCCGATTTATCGTGAATGGCCCTTCCTCGTAAGCTCGTACCGCACCAAGGTCACCCCCAGCGTTTATGACGTGACGGTGCTTGGTTGTAACGAGCGGGCAACGAAAGTTATCGCCAAGATAGGCGCGAAGTGGCACACGGTTGAGCGAGCACCAAATTCCTCCCTACATCAGATCGCTGTTGCAAATGTCGAGACGCATGATGAGTGGCAGACGCTGCTCAGGAACATGGCAGACGTCAGCAATGTCTGCATCATACGTGGCGGGCTGTTTTCAAAATCGCCGTTTCACTACAGCTACAGGCGTCTGAAGACACCTCGGACGGATGGCAAACAAGGTTGGTTTAAAGACATGCCATACGGGTGGGTTTCTTTGGACATTGACGACCTTCCGTTGGCAAACGGGCTTACATACGACGATCCCGGCGCTATTGTGAAATGGCTTATGGAAGAAAAAATGCCGGAATGTTTCCGGGGTGTAAGCTGTACGTGGCACGTGTCGTCTTCCGGCGGCACGACTTCCACCACTGGTGCAAACTTCCATCTATTCGTTTTTCTGAAACATCCAACTTTCACCCATGACCTCTTCCAGCTGTTTCAACGGGACCGCGAAACGTATGGTGCGATCGATCCAATGGCGTGCCGTGTTGTGCAACCGTGTTTCACAGCTAACCCCGTCATTCGGAAAGACTCGTGGGACAAGAAGGACCCCATGAAGGGTAGACGTGTCGGCTTCTATCAAGGCACGCGCGATACAGCTGATGTGTCAGGCGTCATTGCGGCGAGCGTGGCGGCGATTGCAGCCGAGAACGCAGCTAAAGATGCCAAGCGGCAAGCACGGTTGGATAAGGCGATTGCAACCGCGCCAAATGAGAAAGCGCGGAAACAACTTCGCACAGAAGGCCTTCCGGCTCGCACTGATGGTCGCTATCTCTCGACGTGGAAGATAATCGCTCGAGATGACATGGGAACCTCCAACGGCCACGGATACAACGGTCCGATCTTCTCTCTATTGAAGGTGGCGCTCCGGTCCGGTGAACGGGATGGCTTCGCGATCATTGATCACGTGCAATCATTCGTTCCAGAGGTTGCAAGACGGCATGGTGACCATGCGACCTACGCAGGCAAGTTCGTAACCTATCTGGACACGTCGGACCTGCGGCGGCGTCTCGATGAAGCTGCCGAGATAATCTCTGAGAAAGACGGAACCAACGTGTTCGTTGATTACTCGAATGGGGGTGACGCGTGATGGAAGATCGTATCAACGGGAACGCCTTTGAATCGGACTCGACCGAAGAAAATGAAACGATAGAAGCGGAACAAACTAAATCTGATAGCTCAGTAACAGGACAGTTCCAGCAGGTCTTCGAAAAGCACGACATCAAGGGTCTGTATGACCACATCGACAGTCTCGCGGAGGTCTACAAACCAGACGATGGCGAGGACCTGTCGCAGTATTTCAAAGCCGCAGCAGCAGCGTCGGGCAAATCTGCCAAGCACTTCAAGAAACGATTCAACGAAACACGAACGACACCATTGACCGGCGACGAAGCTGTTGAAGCGGCGCGGGAATTCAATAAGAAGAAAACAACGGCAAAGGACATTGTGAAACTATTCGCACGCACAGGTGACCTTGCTTATTCGGATGTGCTTGACCTTCAATCCGCCATTGTCGCAAATACGTCACTCAACAAAACAGATATTAAAAACCTATGGGAGGATTCGCGAAGGCAGCGTGATGAGACCGGAACGGCTGAGGACGTAAAAAAGAAAAAAGAGAAGAAAACATTCCGGGACCTTGGGGAGGAATGGTCGACACCCGAATCAGTTGGATTGACACTGGTTGAAACGGATGAAAACGGGCGCGATTGGTTTTGTACCAAAGTTAAACAGGGCGACTACACCTTTCATGAGCAAATGATGACGCTCATGCGACCATCTGCAACACTGAAATACATGGATCAAGCCGACATTCCCGAAGGCCTCCGCATCACCTACAGGGACGCGGATGGTGACGACAAGACCATTGATCTTGCTCGATCCATGGTTATGGCGAGTAATGTCGATTCTGCTGTCACAAAACTACACAGTCGCGGGGTGTTGTTGGGACACTTTTCGCAAACGATCAATGGCGAGTTTTACGTCAAGAAATGGCTCAAGTGCGCGTCCCCATCTGATAAGATTCAGATTTACAAGAGACCGGGTTGGAAGGGTGATCTCTATCTCACGGCGCGAAACGAAACGGTAGCGCCTATAGGGGTTGGGCACTCGGTTGAAATAGAAGAACAGCTTCGCATCACCGGTCATGAAGCTGTTGGTGACATTAACGGTTGGAAGGGCTGCGCAAAGTACATCTGCGAGCTACAAAGCCACCCGTGGATTGCTTCGATACTCTGTGGATTTGCGGGTTTGGTTATAGACCGATCGGAACGGCTGGAGTCCTTCCTGGTACATTTCGGCGGCGGCACGACTTGGGGTAAGTCCACCGGCCAAGAACTCGGTGCATCTATCCACGCTCATTACTCAAAAACAGGTGGCGGGCTGTTCATGAGTGGGAACATGACAGCCAACTCTGCTGAAAGTCGGATCACGAAGGGTAGCGGTGCCTATCTCGCGTTCGACGAAATGCACAAAATGGAAGCGAAGGCATTTCAGGAATTGATCTTCTTAGTTCAGCAAGGGGGTGGAAAAGGCCGGGCGACCCGAACTGGTGGTGCCGCGCGTGAATGGACTTGGCAGACATGTGTCGTAGTCTCAGGCGAACAGGGAGTTGAGGAAAAACTTAGAGCCGCCGGAGTCAAAGCGGCTGGTGGCATGGGCGTCCGTCTCGTGACTATCGACTTTGAAAAGCACAACAAATATTCCACAGATGTTATGGCGAAGGTGCAGGGATACCGGAACCACTACGGTCATGCCGCCGACGTTTTTGCCCGTCAGATGATTGATGACGAATATTCGGTTGATCCATCGAAGCTCTATGAAGAGGTCGAGACGATTGCTGGCGAACTTGCTGGTAAGGATGCGGCACCAGCAATTCGACGCGGCGCTATGAACATCGCCGTTTTGAAAATAGCCGGACTGATTGCACAGCGAGCCGGCTTACTTCCTGCGGACAGTGTGAAATTTAGGCTCGACACCACGATCAAACACCTCTGGGAAGAGCGGGTCGCTGAAACAAATGATCTTACCAAATCGCAGGATGAAAAATTCTTGGAAGCACTGGCAACGAACTTGATCCTCGGGCGGGAACGAGTTCTCTACCAAGCGGGTTTTCGTGCCAATCGTCACGCGAAACAGGAAGACGTGCTAGGATACTATGTCAACGACCCTTTCGGAGGCGGTGACGAGACGGATGACGATCGGTTCTGCATTCTCAAAGATCGTTTGGCGGCGGCTGGGGATGACCATAGAGCGACCAGCAACTCCGCAGCGAGACTCCTCAAGAAGCGCAATCTCCTGATCACGTCACGCGACAATGACAACCTCATGAGTGGGGTACCAAACGAGACGGAATATCTGAAAACCTACCACATCAAAGCTGAAGTATTGGCCTATGCGGACAAGGACCTTATCGCCGAAGCCGAGCAGTGGGAGGCTGAAAACGCCATTCGGAAAACCTCCCCAGATGCAAGTGAATAGGGAGATTTTTGGGGAATGGGGCATCGGTTTGTCGGAAAAAAAATTCCCCAAAAATTCCCCACGGCTGCAACCTCTTGAAAATAAAGGAATACTCCCGCACTTTGGGAAATGGGGAACTTTATTAAGTGTAGAATACCTTTTCAACAACACAATACAGAAATAGTCGGCCTCAACCTTCACGTGGTGGCATGTTCCTCTCCAAAAAATTCCCCATTCCCCATCTCAAGCATTTTCAACCATGAAACCAATAGTTTAGCGTTTGGGGAATTTTAAATCTCATAGGGGAAGTCCCAATGGCATTTCATTTCCCATAAAGAGAGAGATGGATCCATGGAGGTCAGTGGGTCGGACGGAACCTGCTAACGTTCTGATGTTAGTTTGAGTGAGTGATGAGGGGCGAAGCCCCGAGGCACGAGAGCGAGCGTAGCGAGCGGGCATGTGAAGCAAGTGATCCAACCTGTCACGACCAACTAAATTCGCTCCCTCAACGGCCGCAATGTCCCTTTGCAGGCCACATTTCCCCGCCAAGTCGAAACAATGAAAAAGCGCTCGTTCTGAGAGAAAATCTGCTTCTAACCGATCGTCGTGCCCGACGCCTTGCACATAACGATCCTGTACCGACTGTCAACAATGTGAGAGCTGCTAGAGCGACCGGGGCTGCGTTGCATCCGCACGGTTACTCGTACAAGTGACGTTGAAAAACTCAAACCGGCAGCGTTATGGTACAAGTTTCGTACAAGGTCATTCCCTCGTAGCGGGACTATTTCACACATCATGTCAGCGACAAGAATCATACCAAAAGCAGTGTAAGCAAGCATTCACCATCAGTTGCACTATCGCATCCTCACGAGTGCGACATTGATGATGCAGCCTCTAAAGATCTATCTGACGTCTTTGAGAAGGCGGGTCGAGAGACTTTACAACTGTAAGCGTTGGGTACACCCGTACGTTATCAACCAAGTTGACAGTTAGGATGTAAAATTTGGGTCCAGTTTACACATTTGTTACAGTTTTCAGGCATGATCAGTGCAGGTCTAGAGCCAAACGTTACAAGTGGAGTTTTAAATGGCGATCTATGGATATGCACGGGTCTCAACGACGGATCAGGATCTGGAAATTCAGCATGAGGCATTGAGAGCCGCCGGAT
>JAVJHY010882953.1:704-16027 GCA_035593235.1 Phascolosoma agassizii | reverse complement strand
GTTGAGACTTGCACCGGTGAGGGTTGCACCGGTCAGATTTATCCGAGCGAGGTCTAGCCCACTGAGGTTGATGTCTTCGAGGTCCATCTCGATGCCTTCGCTGTAGCGGAGGAGTTCTTCGAGTAGATAGTCGGTTGGTTGCCAACGTGATCGGCAAGTCGTGGAAGTCATCTGACAAGCCTCAGGCAGCGGCTTGAATCAAGGTCCGATACTTTGCGCGGACCCGGCGGCGGGTGCGCGGTGTGAGAGTGGGTGTGTCGTAGAGCATCTCGTCGACGAGCTGCGTCCAGCGGACCTCGTCGTAGCGACGACAGATTTCGGTCGACGGAAACCATGGTGTCGATCGTCTCGATGGTGCTCGATGCTCCAAACGGGGCGTACACAATGGTTCGAGATTTCGACCGCTTGGCAGGATCGTGACAGTTGCTCGAGAGACGTCGGGCAGTGACCAATGGCTGGACGCTGACTTTTGATGGCACGAGCGCCTTTCGGCTCTGGCGACGAGCGCGGTTGTAAAGCGTGAGCAGTGGCCGGCGACGGCCTGCTAGTTGGTCACAGTCCGCTTCGAGCGCTGCCGCCGCCAGCTCGGCTAGATCGGCTGGGATGGTCTTGCGGGTCAGGTCGCTGATGAGGTAGCGACACTTGGTGACCCAGGCCGTGAAGGCGTCGGGTTCAGTCAGGATGAGCCGGATCAGATCGACCATGGCGTGGTCGTGAGCTCGGTCGGTGGTGTCCCACATTGCGGTCGGGTCGATGTCCGTCAGCGATGGGTACTGCTCTGACCACTTGGTCCAGAGTCGACGTCGTCGGGCCGGTCGGGTCCGCTCGATCCAGGCACTCACCGTTGCGTCGAGTTCTCTACGAATCCGTGCCCGTGCATCGGGCAGGCTTTCGTCGACGTTGGTGAGCATGACCAGTCAGACATTGGTCCACCTTCTGGAGTGCCCGTCTCAGGGTCGGTGGCTTGGTGTGCGCTCAGCCGGTGCCTCTGAAGACATGGTTCCTGCCGCGGCCAAAACTCGATTCGAGTCCGTAGCTCGACCATGCGGCGCTCTCAGCGGTGTAGGCGATTGGTGATGGCGTGATGGTTCTAGTCATCACTCGATCGTGAAGACGCGTGCGGCGATTTTGCGGTGCTTTGTGCGGCGATTTAGCGGCGCCGCACAGGTTTTCGCCTGGTTCCACAGCGGCCGCACGCGTTTAAGGAGGGGCCGCACGGCCAACTTTGGCTTATTTCCAGGGGGCCGCACGCGAGCCCGCACGCGCGCCGCACCAATCTTGATCGCGGCGACTCGAACCAGGTGTGGTCAGGCGATTACTACCGCCTGCCTGTGAACTCAAGTTTGAGCTTGAATCACCCGCATCAGGGCGCTATCGTTATGATCAGCGACGACCTGATACGCAACACGGCCCGTCCGGTCCTTCCCTACGACGACTGGCACACCATGTTCGTCGAGTGCCCATTCGCCCACTCCGGGTGGTCCAAGCCGGGCACCCCAGGGGGAACGCAAGTCGATCGCGGTCCGGCCGAGTCCCCAAGGACGCAGCCGAGCATCGGTGCCTCGAAGGGCAGCCTCCCATTCCGAGGTTGATATCGGCCATGTCGTCGCGTCGCTCTCGCGAGCGATGCGATCAAGCCACTGCGCCGCAGTCATTGGATCGCCTTCGGGCACTGCGGCCACCAAGAATGGGGCTTCCGGCGTCCAACGTCGAATCGGATTCGGCCGACCCGAAGCCGCACCATGGCCAAGCCAGTGTTCGACGACACGAACGCGACAGAAACGTCGGGGCGAGTTCTCGAACGTTGGTATTGCCGCAGGAGTCGCCAGCGTGACGAGTAACAACAATTGATCGTCGATCTGATCAGCGGACAGCCGTTCTCCAAGCATCGCTCTCCAAAAGAGGTCTCGGCCGGCCGTGCCCCCGTCGGGCCGCTCACCACTCAGCGTTCGAAGACAGAGCTGTTTCAGTTCGCGCAACAGTGCATCTTCGGCTCGAGACATTCCATCGACGTCAACACGAGCCTTGGCCGAAAGCGCGCCAAGCTCAGTACGACCGAGACGGGCCGCAGCAACCAGACCCGTCGCTGCCAGTTCTGCATCGCTACTGCGCAACGCCATTGCGATCGGATCATTGCCCACCTCAGCGCGCCTATGTAAGGCTCGACGCAACATTTGTCGATGCTCTAGTACCGGGATTTCTCGCTGTTCTCGCACCGACTCAGGATTGGATTCGGCGGCATTGACATGCCCTAACCGTCGTTGTGCATCGAGGCCATGCGGGCGCGCCTCTGGGCTGAGCCGATCGATCGCGGCTTCGACCTGGGTGCACAGTTCGACCAGTTGCAGCTGCTCAGCGGCGAGACATCCCAACAAGATCTGTTCGTCGGTTTCCCCCGCCAGCCATTGCGCGATGTTGTTGCCGTCGACCTGATGCAGCATCGGAGGCAAACTTTCGACGTCACCCTCGACGACCCGCAATCGAACTGCAGGATTGAAGCTGCACACAACGAGCTTGGACCCGTATTCGAACCGAGCCTGCTCATGCTCGCCGGGCACCAGCGGAGGCAGCAGTCCGGGCACGGCAACACGCGCCCAACCTTCGCTTGTCAAGGCTCGCTCGACGTCGGCAAATGCAAGATCCGGATGAAGTACGACCCGCACAGATATCAACCCAGCTCGGCGACGAGCCAGGAGAGCAGCCCGGCTGGGTCGTTGCCCTGGATCTGCACGAACACGGCGCGAGCGATCCAGAGGAGTTCGATATAGGTCGCGCTCTCGGCCTCGAGTTCAGCCGGAAATCTCTGCAGATAGCGGTGCCAAAGCGCGAGCGCCTCGGTAGCTTCGCTGGCCCCGCCAGTGACAGCGGCGAACGTCGCCTGCGCGTCAGTCTTGGATTCAGGAACATCGCGAAGCCTGCCGAATGCGAGTGCGGCCCATCCAGCCATGCGTTGCTCATCGATCGTTGCATGCTGGTTAGTGCCAAGTCGCCGAAAGACCACGTCGAGTTCGGGACAAGCGCGTACCCGCAGAGCCTCGTCAAGCGTGAACGCAGCAATCGCGCCGATGTCCTGCGATGCCAAGTACTGAGGGCCTTCGAGTGCGACGATCGCTGTCGCCGGCGTCGTCACCAGGTCCATTGCCTTTTCAACGGTCGATCCACGCCCGTGTACTGCGGCTTCGGCCAGTGCGTCGACCGCCCGTAGATAGGGCACGCCGAAGAAGGGTGAAGTTACGTCATGGCCTTCGAACTCTCCCAGAAAGAAGCTAAAGCTATGAACCGCACCGAGGGGATCGCGCTCATTACTCGCGGCAATATCAGCCCAAGTCGGGAAACGGCTGGCTTCGTCGTCACTAGTCATGAGTTCCTCCGCGTCGTGCTCACGTTAGTTTCTACGCGGAATAAAGTTGACCCGATTCGCGGCTTTCGGTGACGCACCTCGAGCCTTGAGTCTGATCCTTATCAGCTCCTCGATCTGTGCCTGGACCTGCGCCTTGTCGCCGGCGATGTCGGTGAGATCGACGACCATGCGGGTGTTGGCATGACGACCCGTTGGCAACACCGTTCTCGTCGCCACTCGATCAGCCAGCGCCAAGGCCAGGGAGTCGACGTTTATTCCCAGGTCAGCGTCGCGCACTCGCTGCACGGCGAGCAGGTTCCCACTCGAATCCAGATACGGCGCCTCGGACAGCCCACTGAACCCGAGCCGACCTGAAGGATCGATGTCGAGCAAGGCCTTGTTGGCGGCTCGTACCTCGTCCAGGTAGTGGGGCACCATCGTCACTGCACTTTGGTCGCGCAAGTCCTTGATCACGCCCTTGCTCAGAAGCCCTTCCCAGTCCTTGCGGATGCGATCGAACATATTGTTCGCACCGGAAAAACCGATATCGGTCGTCGGTGTGAGTCGAATCTGCAGTTCAAACCGGCCAGCATCGAGCGCAAGTTTTGCCTGACGATACGCGTCAACACTGATGCCGAGACGGTTGGCCATGATCGCATCGAGCTCGGCATTAACCACGCCTTCGAAGTCGGCGCCGCGCGATCGGTGAAAGTCCACAATGCCGAGGTCCTGCATGTCCGCGATGTCGTCCCAGGACGTCGGCCCATCGGCTTCATACGCTCGGCTCCGAGCCTCGATGAGATCCTTGCGCCCAGGCGTCAGTTTCTCGCTGAGGTCGCGCAGGTTGTTCTCGAGCGTGCCACGCTGGCCCTGGGGCATACCTTGCGCATCAAGTTTGGGCCGAGTGGAAACGGCACTGAACGTTTCATAACTCGAGTACCAGCCCGGGGTGTCCTTGACCTCGATGATCGTGAGCACGGGTTTGTCGTCGGTATCGATGCGCACCTCGACACCATCGAAACCAGTGCCGTTGGCGCGTTGCACCTTGAACGTTGCGATGACATCGCTCGCCGGGTCATCGACGTTCAGTTTTGAAATGCGATCAGACACGATCTCTGCCTCGCGGCCCTTGCGAACACTGTCGCTGCCCCGCTGAACCCAGTCGGCCGGATTGTCGCCGTTGCTCATCGCGCGATCGCTGCCCTGCTTGAGCGAACTATGGCTGATCGGTCGGGTCTCGTTGCGAGTTCGCGTGGTCCAGGATCCATCGGACCCCTTGACACTGACCTCGACGGTGCGATATGTGCGCGTGACATTGATGCGACGGCCGCCAAGATACTGAAAGTCTGCTACTCCTCCGAGATCGTCGCTGAAGCTCGTGGGTTTGGGTACCGGGCCTGGACCTGGCGGACCCACATACTGCAACCCCTTCTTCGTCATCTTGAGTTGCACCGGTTTGCCATCGACGGTCAGATTGATCTCTGCGTTCTTGGTGAGCTTAAGCGACTTCACTTCAGGTGTTGGAAGGCGGGTGACGGTCACCACCTCGGTCTGCTTGACCTTGTTGAACAGGCGCGCCGGCTGGTCCAGGTAGGGCGGCGGATCGAGCATGCCCCGCGACATGGCTATTCGTTCGAGAGGGCCTACATCCCCGACTTCGGCCGCCCGCTTCTGCAGGTTGCGCAGGCTGTCTTCGGCTATGTCATGTTGACGTTGTAGTCCTGCGACCATGTCGTCGGGTCCACCGCGGCGGATATCGATATCGAGCCCGTCGATGAGCTTCTTCTGGGCATCGATTTCAAGCTCAACCTTGATCGCATACAGCTCCATCTTCTCTCCGAGAGGCAGTGCGTCCCAGTTTTTGAGGCGACCCTCGTCCAGTTGCCTGGCGAGTCGGCCGAGATCAGGGTCGGCGATCTGCTGCAGGTGAATTCCTTCTTCGCGCAGGACCGAGGGTGGTGCCCCATCACGCAAGAGAATCTTGGGTTGGCCGTTCTCGATGACCGTGACCGCGTTGCCGCTCTTGGACCCAGTGAACTTACGAAAGTCGGCGTCGGACACAATCTCGATGCGAGTACCAGCGAACTCGGCACGCTGTCGAGGTGCAATGCCTGCGAGTAACTCGGTTCGCAGCGCACGTTGCACGCTCGCATCGGCCGACTCGGCAGCCAACCGGGTAGCGAGCTGGTCGTCGAACTGTTGCAGGAAACCCTTCATGTCAGCATCGGGGTTGCTGGCCTTGTGGGTTTTCCAGGCGGTGAGACGATCGACGGGAGAGCCTCGGTGGGCGAGAATATCGCCAACCTTTGGGGCAGGCAAGTCGACCTTGGGGGCTTTGAAGCCTCCAGCGGACCCCATCGCCCCACCCATAACGCCGCCCATCCCCGTCTCGACCAAGGTGCCGCCGACGATGTTGGCCAGAGCGTTGCCTTCCCAGTTCTTGTCGTTCAGCATGTTGCCGGCAAGGGCAGAGGGCAACGCTCCTGCCGCGCCTTCGACAAACTCGGCAGCACCGTGGGCAATCATGCGTTGGGTGCGAGATCCGGATGTGGCCGCCCGGGAAAGAGTGGCTGCAAGTCGGCTTCCCGCGAGTCGGCTGGCTCGGCCTCCTCCACTCTTTGCGACCCGCAGTAGCGCGCTACCAATACCAGCAGTGGCAAACGCAGCAGCCGCGTCGACCACACCCACGACGGCATCAACCGCCATGTCCTCGACCCCATAGGCAGCGCCCTTCAACCCTGCCTTAACGGTCATCGTGGTCGCGGCCGCCGCCAGGGCACCGAGTACTGCACCGGCTACCCCGCCCGTCGCAACTGTCACGACGATGGCGACTGTGAGGGCTGCGGCTGTCGCAACCGCATCGGTTACTGCATCGACCTGTGCTCGATAGTTCTCGACACCAGACTCGACGCCGACGGCTCGCGAGCGGAACTGGTTGAGCGCCCGCTTGCGCTCAAACGGATCCGCGTTCGGATCGTTGATCAATCGATACTGATCCTCCATCTCGGCCATGCGTTTGGTGAGCACTTGGCGCGCATGGCCTTGGACCGGCGAGTTCCGCAACTCCCAGTTGGTGCGTTGGCGCGCCTGGGATAGTTCCTGCTTCTCGTTCTCGGGCACTCCCTGGAGCCGAATGTCCATATCGAAGCGATCCCGGCCAGAGAGCTCGGTCGCGGACAGTTGCTGAACGGTTGGTCGGCCCATCTTCTTGAGCTCGGCATTGATCGCCGCTATCTCGGCTTTTGTCCTGCCGGCGACCGCCGTGGTGAAGTCGTCCTCGTCGGTACCCGCTCCCCGGGTGGCATAGTCGATGCGCTGCGCCGGTGTGAGATACCCACCTTGTTTCACCAGACGCCGAGCCTTTTCCTGGTCGGTTCCGGACATGTTGTAGGTGATCAGCGATTGCATCCCGCCTTTGCCCCACCGCGAGTACTTGGTGTCGTACTTCTCTTCGAGCGCGGCCATATTGCGCGCCGCCCCAGCCCGAGCGTCGTTCTCCATCTGCCGGTCGAGATCGCGTTCAGCTGCCGCCAGCTGATAGGGACTCCAACCCTTCTTGGCAGCCCTCTCTTGGAGCTTCCTACGCTGTTCCTGTCGTGCTGGATCGCGCTTGAGCCCATCGAGCGAACGCTTGTACTGATCTTCGAGCACCCCGTTGATGACGTCATCGTCGGCGTAGAACCCGCGCTTTTCACGTTCAAGCCGAGCCGCGTCGGCCGCGACCAAGTCATTGTCAGCCAGAGCAAAGACCAGGTCCTTGGTCGGGCCACTCAGCTCACTTTTGTACGCTGCCCTCAGCGCACTCTCTTGATCGCCTGGTGATCCGTATTCGGTGTTGTAGGCCCGTTCGACACCACGATTGCGCTTCAGTACTTCGGCCTCCATCTCCGCCTGCGTCATGAGTCGCATGCCGCCCTTGCCGTCGGACACTTGCTGCTTCGCTACATCGCCTCGGATGTCGCCATAGACGCTCTCGATCTGCGCCTCATCGGTGCCCCATCCCAGGAAACCGCCGTGCATGGCCTGGTCGAGTGCGATGGCGTCGGCTTTGGCGGTGTCACCATCGAGGAGCGCGTACGACCGGTCCTGATCGTGATCGTCCATTTCACTATCGAGCGCGGACCGAAGATCCTTGCCGTATTGGCGTTTGTACTCTTCGATGATGCGCTTGCGTTGCTCGGCCGATTTCCCGCGCAGCATCTTCATGATGGTGTCTTCGTCGGTCCCCCAACCCGCCATTGCCTCGTTGAGTGCACCCACCGCCTCCATCACCGGGTCACCTTCGAGGGCGGCTTTGGCTCTGATCAAGGCGTTGTCGCCATCGAGCTCGCTGGCGAGGGCCTTGTCGAGATTGCCACCATGGTCCATCGCGTAGGTGGCGCGTACCGCCTTGCCCTGCAGGGGTGTCAGGCCGGTCAGATTGCGGTAGATCTTCTCTTCGTCAGTGCCCCAACCAGTGACACCGCCGAACATCGCGTCATAGAGTCGGTCAGCGATCGTCTGCGCGCTGAAGCTGTCGGTTTGGGCCTTGCCGATCTGCTCGAGATTTCGGGCTTCGCTCGTGGGCTTGGCAAGCACCTCTCGTTTCATTGATTCAATGAGCTTGGGACGCTGCTCGTTCGCGAGCCGGAACTTCAGACCTGCCGCAACTGCGCCTAGTGAGTCTCGCTTGGTGGGTGGCGAGGCGTAATACGCCTTGATGACTGCTTGCTGTTCCTTGCTGAGCTGTTTGAAAGCGGCATTGGTTTCAAGATTGATCGCCTCACCCTGGGAAGCAACAAACCCCGACAGCAGTCCCATGTTTTGCACCGTGGCATCGCGGGCCTCGCTGGCGCGGACCACCGACCAATTGCTCGATTCGACCTCTGCTTGCTGTGACCAGTCTCGGAACTGGTAGAAGAGCTCCTCCCACCATGACCGAGTCTCGCCTTTTTCGGCATCGGCCCAGTCGCGGATCTTTTCGTTCGCGTCGCTGCTGGCGGTGGTTACGGCCTTGCGATACTTCGTTGCTTCGGCCGTCGCTTCCTTCTTGAGTTCTCCGACCTGCTTGCCCAGCGTTTGTTTTCGCGTGTTCAACCAGATGGCAATGCCTGCCTTTTCCAGGTTCTCGGTCACCGTTGCTGGGCCCTCGACCTCATCGTCGATAACCTTTTTGTCCTTCTCACCAGCCTCGGTGTAGGCGCGATATTGCTGCAAGGTCGCCTGGTCCAGCGCTTTGTGGCGGCGGTCTTTTGCCTGGCCATAGTCGAACCGCAAATCGGCAGCCCGGCGGTTGAGCAGCCGAATCTGCTCCGAGGCCCGAGCATCGATCGCCGCCGGGCTGCCTTCGGCTGCCGAGGCCTGGACCACCGCGGCGGCGTGCTTCTTCTGCGCTTCTTCCTCGTTCTTGACTTCGCCTACCTCGGCCCCGCCGTCGGTACTCAACTGTTTGGACTGTTCCGTCCCCGCGGTTGTAACGGCTCCGGCGGCCTTGTCGGCTTCAGTCGTTACCTCAGCTTGTTCGGCTTTGACTGCGGCATCAAGGTCCTTGGCTGCAATGCCTGCATCGGTCGCGATCAGCTTCAGGCTCGTGGCCAATGCATCCGCGATGCGATCTGCGCCGTCCGCGCCGATGTCCTTGTAGACCGAGCTCAACACCTTGTTCGGATACGCAAGGTCTCGAGCCGCAGTCACGATTGGCTTGGCCTGTTCTTTGGTGTTCGCCAGCAGCTTTGCCACGACGGTGCGCATGATGTTGCCGATTTGGGGCGGCAGGGCCGTGCGCACCGGCGGCGGCTTGTCGGTGATTTCGATACCTTCGGCCGAGCCGGCCTCGGCCTTGCCCGGTCCGTCGGCGACTGTCCCATCGAGGTTCTTCACCGCTGCGGCATCTTTTGCGGTCGGCTTCGGCGCTGCCGCGTTCGGGGCGCCAGGAGCCTTCGCTGTGGCCGGGTTCGCTTCCGTCGCTGCAGCCGCGGCCTGGGCGCGCGGGTCGCGGATCAAAGGCTGGGTGCCACGTGGGGTCTTCGTCAGATCCGGCATACGTACCGACGCGAGTTTGTGCTTGGATTCAGCCTCGACGAGGGCCGACGCTGATGGAACTGGTCCAGGTGGCGGGATGGGTCGAGGCTGAGGTGGAATCGGCGCAGGTGTCACCGCAGCCGCGGCTTCCTTGGCAATTGCCTTGCGACGAGGTGCGCGGGAAGCGGTCAGCTTCTTCGATCGCGCCGCCACGGCCGGTGGCGCAGCGGCGCCAGCGGGCAATGTTGGCGCCTTGATGGCGGCAGCACCGCTAGCCACTTTCGCCTTCCATGCAGCCAGTTCCGGGCCCGGTGCAGGTGGCGCCGGTTCCGGCTCGGCGACATCACCGACTTGCGGCTCGATGGCTTCGCTCGGCGAGTCTGCGGCAACCGCGTCTACGTTGCTCGCCTCGATCGTGCCGGTGGCCGCATCTGCGTCTGGCTCCGCAAGGTCGGCGTCATCGCCGCCGATGTCCGCTGCGGGCGGCGTGGCGGCCGGATCTACGTCGCGTTCGCTAGGCGTTTCGGTGTTGGGGGCTGCTCCAACACTGCTCTCACCCGAGTCTTGCCGTGGTCGACTCTTCGGTACCTCGTCGACGGTCGGGGGCGTGTCATTCGCCGTGTCAGCGGCTGCCGCATCGCGAGCGGCTTGGCGGATACGTTCCTCGAGCGCGACCGTCGCCTGGCTTGTGAGCGCCGACGATGAGGCCGCTGGTGATGGTTCTGCAGCGTCATCGACCGGTTTGGCCTGAACCTGATCGAGCCGTGGACCCACCGGTCCTTCCTCGCGTGAACGCCGTGCATTTGCCGTCAGAGCAGCTCGTTGGTCAGCAGTAAGACGGATACGTTCCGCCAAGGCAGCGGTTGCTCGATTGGTGAGAGTCGGTAGGGGTCGCTTCGATCTGCCGTCGCCTGTTGGTGGCTCGGTCGTGACGACCTGCGCTTCGGAGGTGACCCTCTGGGTCGTTGGGCCCCGAGCTGCTGGCGGTTGCCGTTTGACCATTGCGCCTCGATTCAGGTCCCGAACCGAATGGCACCAAAGGCATCGCCGAATTCCGCGCGAGTGAGTGGCTTGCCGAGCTTCTGATATTCCTCGGCGACGGCGCGGATGCAGTGGCGAGTGGAGATGCTCGCGCCTTCGTTGGCCGCAAGAAATGCCGCGTTTAGTAAGCAGTTACGAATCGATCCGCCGGACAGCTCAAACTGGGCTCCGAGGGCGAGCGCGTCGATGTCGGCTTCGGCCTTCTTCGGCAGGAGCACCGCCCAAAGTTCGCCGCGCAAGTCGCTATCGGGCATGGGGAACTCGACGGTGATATCGATACGCCGGGCGAAGGCTTCGTCGATGTTTTGGGGATGGTTCGAGGCCATCATCACGATGCCCCGGTGCATCTCTAACCGTTGCAGCAGATACGACGTCTCGAGGTTGGCATAACGGTCGTGAGCATCACTTACCTCGGAACGCTTTGCGAACAGCGCATCACACTCATCGAAGAAGAGGCACGCATTGCCAGCTTCGGCTGCGGCAAAAATGGCTTCTAGGTTCTTCTCGGTCTCGCCGATGTATTTGCTCACCGTGCTGCTGAGATCAACCCGGTACAAGGGCAGCCCAAGAGCACCGGCCACGATGCTCGCACTGAGTGTTTTGCCTGCCCCAGATGGCCCCGAGAAAAGCGCAGCCAGGCCACGACTTGGGGCAAGTTTCTCGCCGAATCCCCATGAGTCATAGACGGCTCGAGCATGGCTAACTCGACTCACGAGCTGTTCGAGCTGCACCCGCTGGCGCCGCGGCAACACCAGATCTTCCCACGCGTGACGGGTGACGACCTGGGTCGCCAAAGTGTCAAGCGTGCGTGACGACCTGGCCAAACAAGCGTGTCGAAGACTCAGCAGGTCAGCGCCTGGCCCTTCGGCTTCGACGATGCGCAAGATGTCCTGGGGCGCAAGCCGAAACTGATGCGCCAGAGTGCTCGCGTCGCGGCGCCGATGTTCGCCCAGCGCCACAGACCAGAGTCGTTCTGTGCGGGTTTGGTCCAGCGGTGGAAGAGCGATGTGTGGTAGCTCGAGATCGAGGCGCCTCGTGGTGGTCAGCCAAACTGGACCTACCGCATCGGCGATGAGCGACGCCAGGTCAGGGCCAGCAAGTTCCTCACCGTCTGTGATCAACAGGCACGCGCCTCGCAGTGCAGCGTCGCGAGCAGCGAGCCTCAACAGGGTCGCGGGCGAGCGCGCCTCGGAGACCGCGTGCCCGTTAAGCACAAGCGTGTGGCGGCCGACGCCTGCGGCCAGTGCCGACGCTGCGAGCGCGCGACCGGATCCCGGTGTGCCCGTGAGCACCACGACGGGTCCACGTGCCGACGCGGCGAGTTCTTCCGCCGTTTCGGGTTCGAACAGCATGTTGAGGCCTACAACCGGCACGTCGACCAGGTAACCCGAGAGTGCGGGATCGGTCGTCGGCTCGTCATCATTGCCCAGCAACCACTGCGCAATATGGTCGTTCCAACGGATGCTTCGGTCGGGAAGTAAGGAATCGGCCGAGCCGGTGACCTCGGCCAGGCGCATCGTTTGTAGGACACCCGAGGCCCCGAAGAGTTCGGTTGACCCGAACGCTCCGACGAGACGCTCGGCGACCCCGATCGTCAAATGCCGCCGCTGTGCATCGTCGTTCAGATACGCAAACAACGGTGCCCATCGCATATCGGATTCGCCCAAAAGCATGAGCGCAAAGAGTGATGCCAGCGATGGCGCCAGATCGAACGTTCGCAACAACCGGTCAATTGGTAACCCAGCGACTGCCGCAGCGTCGGCAAGATGCGAATTTTCCGACACCCATTCGCCCGCGACACCCGTCGTAGGCGTCGGGGATGCGAGATCGGCCGCAAGACCGCGCGCAAGTCCGGGTGGGATACAACCAAGCAACGCCTCGATGGCCGTGTCTGGAGCATCGTCGATCTGGGCCGCGATGCGTTCAGCAAAGATCTCGCGAGCCTCATCAAGCCATCGTTTTATTGTGCCTGCGATCACGTCAGCCATCGCCTACCTCGATCACGAGCGCTCGTTCGCCGAGCCAAGCGCGCCGACTTTGGCCGCCCAAGCGACCGCCCATCTGCAGCAGTATCTTCAGCGGCACGCTCGGCATGTGCACATGAAGCATGTTGTCGGTACGGCTGATCGTGCCAGGCCGTTGCCAAAATTGTCGAGAGAGATACGCCAGACTCGAGCCCTCGACGCCGCGCAAACCGCGGGCGAACTCGTCGCAGGCAACACGCAATGCGGCGATCTCTGGACCGCCACAAAATTCGCGATCATCGGGTGAAACCACAACGCCAAACTGCTCCGCCCCCGGAAAGTTGGTTGCTCGCTCGAACGTCGACTCTTCAAGCAGACCGCAATACCACCGCAGTACAGGGTCCGCCTCGGCGAGAAGTTGCTCGGGCCCGCCAACCGCCGACACCAACAGACGGTGCATCTCCGCAGGGTTCAGCTGCTCGGACAAGCCGGTTGTGCTCAGCGCACCGAGCAGCAATGCGAGGCCGGCGAACGATGTCGGCCGCCGTTCGGGTTCCGCTTGACTTTGCGCATTGACATACGGTTCCGGTCCGCTGATCCCCGCGACCAGGTCGACCAGCGCGGCACGGGCCGGTGGATGGTCTACCACGGTCGTCAGCCATTCAGCCGGTCGCGCCAACCGGGAGGTGAGTGGTCCAATCAGCGCATGGATCTCGTTAACAGGCACCAACGGATCACTCAAGAATCGCTGCAACTCTGGTTGGGCCGCGACCATGGCCTGCACGTGGGCAGCCTGCATTGCCAAGCCAGCGACCGCAGCGGGCACCGTCGACATCGCTGGAGCCAGGAGCGCCAACAACCAACGCATACTCAGCCGCGCGCGCCCGGCCGATGTCTGGACATCGTCGAGTCCGGCAACCCGAACGCGGGCTTTGCCGATCCGGTGCACCGACTCGGGGGTCACATGGTCAGGGGCGAGCGGCGCGTGTCCAACGGCGGCGGTCCACAACAACTCGACATCGGCTTCGGTCAGCGACTCAACAAGTTGGTCAAACCGGTTCCGGCCTACCAGCTCATGCAACACGGCAAACAGGTCCGCTGGATGCTGAGACAGAACAACAGCGCTTGCTTGACCGGCGGGCAGGTCGTTGTAGAGCACCAGGGACCGGTAGCACCATCGATCGGCCGCTCGGCCGTCGAGAAGGTCACTGATCCAGGCAACCAAGAAGTCGACGTGGGACTCGTATCGCATGACTTCGTCGGAATCGCCGTCCGTGATCTGACGGTAGATGGCGCCGGCGAGAGCTTCGGCCCATGATCGGGCAATCGCAGGATCGTGCAACGTCGAGGTGTTTAACCAGAGCGCGATATCCAAACGGCGGATGATGTAGAGCGGGCCGTCTTCGGTAGTGAGTTCCGAGGCGACCAACTCGAGGGTTGTTGGCACCTCTTCGCGCACCACTCGATCTAGCCGACGGCTGATGTCGGCG
This sequence comes from Phascolosoma agassizii, assembly GCA_035593235.1. Lineage (NCBI taxonomy): Eukaryota > Metazoa > Annelida > Sipuncula > Phascolosomatiformes > Phascolosomatidae > Phascolosoma > Phascolosoma agassizii. The sequence continues at coordinate 2,192 of JAVJHY010882953.1, read as the reverse complement.
CGGCTCTCACTGCGCCCAGCAATACGGTACGCCGAGCTCATCTGCTCGATCTCGATCATGTCAGAAGCCGATCTCGAACCGTTCGAACAGCCAGTCGATGTCATGCGTACGCGCGCTGAACAACTGGTTCCGTTCATCGACAGCGCCATTCGCATAGGCCTTGGCCAGGGCGCGATCGGCTCCTGGTTGTTTGACAAGTCCAGCTAGCACCTTGGCCAAACGCTCCTCGTCGAAGTGCAAAAGGGCCATGCGTAAATGGTTGTAGAGGATGAGCCAGCCATCGACTTCGTATGGCCGCGACGTACGGAACAGGTGGTACACCAGGCTCTGCGGGGCGGCATGAACTTCATGACCCATCAGCCACATCCGGACACAGAGTTCGATGTCCTCGCTTCCCCACCGGGTCATGCCCCGATCGAACCCGCCGAGCTCGAAGAAGACGTCGGCGCGGACGGCCTGACAGGCCCCGATATGGAACGGCACCGGGCCAGTCATGTTGTGAGGGAGCCAGACATTGCCGAGAGTTTCGTCAGCCCATGTCACGCCGCACGCAACGGCTTGAGGTTCACGAATCGACGTGAACGCCGGGCCCGTCATGGCGATAGCCGGGTTCTCGAAGGGTGCAACGAGCGCACTCAACCATCCGGGACGTACATAACAGTGACCATCGAGGAAGACAATGGTCTCGCCCTTTGCCTGGTCGGCGCCTGCGTTACGAGCGCGGGCAATACCGTCCCGGGGGCCATTGACGATTCGCACCAGCGGGTCATCCGCAAACCTGGCCGCGATGCGCTGGGGCGCACCGTCGTTGGATCCATCGTCAACGACGATGATCTCGGGATCGACCTCGGTCGAACCATCGCGCACCGAAGCGACGGTGTCGATCAGATTCTGCCCTTCGTTGAGAACAGGGATAACCACCGACACCGTTGGCGAGGTCATGCTGGCGGCCGATCGTTGACAATGGCGCGAGCTTGTTCTTGCATTTGTGCAACCCGGACTTCGCTGACGTTCAAGATCGTGGCAAGTGCATCGCTGGTCATGGTCAGGAAGTCGGTCAGGTTCTCGACGTTGCCAGCGCGGAGCAGGTTGGTCCGAGCGGGTCCGATCCCATCGATGGCATCGACGGTGATCTCGGCACCGATCACCCGATCGAAGTCGAAGTCACGGGGCCCAACCACCAGATCGGTAAACCCGGTGCCGACCACGGGGCCGGTAAATCTGCTGAACGAAGAGAACTCTGTCGGACCGATCAGATCACTGAACCGGGTAAATCCTGTAAACGCCGTCGCCAGGGTGAAGGGTGTGAAAGCCGTGAAGGCCGTGGCCTGCGTGAAACCAGTCGCCAGGGTGAAGGGTGTGAAGTTGGTAAAGAGAGTCAAATCGGTAAACCGGGTTGGGCCGGTTGCAACCGTGAGGTCGGTGAACGGCGTTGGCGGCGGCGGACTCGGCGTTGGTGTCAGCGCTGGGGTGTCATCGCACGCGCAT
>JAVJHY010881898.1:0-16440 GCA_035593235.1 Phascolosoma agassizii | reverse complement strand
CCTGGTGAGCGAGTGCGCAGACGACTGCGGCGAACTGTGCCCGGAATACATGCCACCCCCGCCGGGATTCGAGCCCTGTCTGAACGACGGAGATTGTCCTGGTTTCCCCTGCGTGCCCGTCGGGACGGAACTGTGTGGTGGTGCAGGATGCTCGTTGCTCCCCCGCGAGTGTGAAGGTGCCGATTGCCCCGACGGCTTTTGCGAGAGCTACACCTCACCGTGTGCGTGCGAAGAGGGAACCAGGTGCATTCCCGATTGCACGCTTCGAGGCGTTGGTTGCGAAGCCGGGTTCGTGTGCCAACCCACGGGTCGCTGCGTGGAGATCCAGTGCACCGAAGGCTGGGCGTGTGCACTCAACACACGTTGCTCCGGCGACGGGATCCCGGTCGATGCGCATGGCTGCGTGCGAATTCCCTGCATCGTCGAAGATGACTGTGACTGTGGCGTCTGTCTGAACGGCTTCTGTCATGACGGCCCGGGCTTCTGTGCGCCCCCGCTGCCCTAGACCGCTCTCTGCTTGAAGTGATCCGCCCTCTTGGCCCCAGGACGCCGATCTCGGCCCCGTTTCGTTGCGACCACGTGCGAACAGGACTAGTTGTTGTCGTGATGTCTCGTCTGTTCTTGCGTGCTTGCGTCGCTTGTGTCGTCGCCTGCGGCGGGGACGGAACCAAAGACGGTGGCGCGGATGCAGCGGATGCAGCGGATGCAGCGGATGCAACGGATGCAGGGGACGCGTCCGACGCTGAGCAAGACGCCGCCGATGCGTCGTTGTGGCTGGCGCTACCCTCGCTGCCCGAAGCGATCGCCAACAACGCCGTCGCCGCCGTTTCGCAGGATGGCGCATGTACCCTGTACAGCTTCTTCGGAATCGGACCCGGACGTTCGAGCGAAGACATCGGCGCCGCAGTGTTCCGACATGAAGTGGGCTCCGAAACGTGGACTCGTCTTCCCGACGCGCCGGCCGATCGCGGCTTGGTCGCTACAAACGCCGTGACGATCGGCGAGCAGATCTACGTGCTGCCTGGTTATGAAGTGCTCCCCGACTCGAGTGAGGTCACACCGAATCGCGTCCGACGCTTCGATCCCAGCGACGAGAGCTGGCACGACGTGGCGCCAATGCCCACACCGGTGGACGACGCAGTCGCGTTGGTGTGGCGCGACCGTTGGATCGTCATGGTGGGCGGATGGTCGAGCGAGGCGCGACCCGGAGGCGCAGCGGTCGACGCGGTTCAGATCTACGACGCCGAAGCGGATGCATGGTCCCGCAGCACAGCGTTTCCTGGAACCCTCGTGTTCGGTCATGCGGGCGGAATCACCGGCGACACGATCATCATCATCGACGGCGTCTCCTTCGGAGCCTCAGTCCGCAACATCAACCAAGCGTGGCGCGGCGAGATCGACTCCGGCGACATGAGCATCCGCTGGGAGGATCTGGGAGCCCATCCAGGACCCCCGCGGTACCGCGCCGCGGCTGGAACGATCGCCTCGGGCCAGGTCGTCTTCATCGGAGGAGGCGGCGGCAACGGCTACAACTTCAACGGCTTGGACTACCGCACCAACTCTCCCGTCGAACCCCATGCAAGCGTCTTAGTGTACGACACCACGCGCGGCTTCTTCGAGTCCGATGCCGACAAACCCGTCGCGTCGATGGACCATCGGAGGATCGCTCGCTGCGGAGATGACCATCACGTGATCGGTGGCATGATCGCTGGGCCCATCGTGACCGATCAGGTCTGGAGGCTTCGAGCCTCATCGCTTTCGGCCCGCTGAGTGAGAGGTTTGTTTCGCCCTGGCCTTCGTCTCGGTCTCCTGCTTCGAAGCGGACTTCTGCTTCGCGTTGCGCTTCTTCGACTTCGGGAATTTGTCTGATGGCCTCCGTCTTCGGAAGTAGATGCGATCGAAGGCGTGAATGGCCACGGGAACAGGCGGGTTGTGCCCAATAGATCCGCCAGTCGCTTAACTTGACATCCGTCGACGGCGGATTTTCCCGGGCTAGATCTCAACGGATAGATGCGACGGTCGTTTAACTTGACATCCGTCGACGGCGGATTTTGCCCTGCCGGATCCTGACTGCGCTCGTAGTTGGCTACGGCGCGGCGCGTCGTTCGGTCAACCAGTAGAATCCGAGCTGGACGGTTTGTGCTCCTGGTGCGACGCGGTTGCCGACGCCGCTGGGCTCCTGGGTTGGGACTTCGAAGAGGTGGGCGGGTTCGAGATCGAAACGCGTTCGGAGTTCCACGAGCTCGGGTCGTTCGAGTGTCGACGGGACGCTTCCGCTGGAAATCTCAGCTGGATAGAACGAACGGAGAACGCCGCCGACGTGTAACAAGACGCGCCGGTCGGCGACGCTTTGCTCTGTGAGCGCTTCGAAGGGTGTGACGGGCGCCGGTTGCATGCCGCGCGCCTCCATCGCCGCTCGGTACATCCCCGTGGGGAAGTGCATCTCCAGCGGATCCCCCGAGATGCCGATCCCGGCCGGGGGTGCCGAAAGCTGCAGAGTCACGATTTCCTCGTGCGCTGGCAGCACGTCGAACGCGGCTTGAAGCGCCGCAACTTCGCGCTCCATGACTCGCTGCTCGAACAACAGGTTTCGTGCGTCCGGACGCGTCCACGCGCCAAGCAACAACACCACAGCACACAGCGGCACCACGAATCGTGCCCCACGTGGCGAGCGTTTCTGCACATGGCGAATGACGATGAGTGCGCCGATGCCAAAGAGCGGTGCCACCAGCAGAAGCTGGGGAAAGTGCTTGATGTAGATGTCGGGATAGGCACGCCAGTCCAACGGCCCGGCGAAGTGCAACGCAGCTGTGGTGAGCGCGACAAACGCGTACACGACAGGGAGCACCGCCCGAAAACGTCGTCGCGATGCGAGCGCCACGAGCGCGATCGCACCCACTGGCGGCGCTGTGTACGACCACGAAAGCGCGCCGCGATACGGAACGCGGAGGAACGACGCGAGCAGTTCCCCCGGAGGTCGACTGCGCCACACGTCATAGACACTCCCGTTGAGCACTGCATGAGCGGCCACCAAAAACATGGCGATCGGTAGAGCGAGCGCCAAGCCATGCGCGAGCGAAAAGCCACCCGGCCAGCGCGCCCTCCACGACCACGGTGCGATGATCATCAGGGGCGCGAGCACCAACACGATCCGGTTTCCGCCCAGAACCAGAGCAAACGCTGCACCCGCGGCGATGAGCGCAAGTGTCTGCCGCGGACCCGCGGTGTCGCCTGCACGAAGCAGCAAGTGCAGCGAGATGAACACGAGCAGCATCGTCAACGGCCAGAACGAACCGGCCCCGGCGACCCGAAGCAACCCCGGATGCATGGTGACGAGCAATGCCCAAAGGCCGGCTTGGCCAGAGCTCCCCTCGAGGTCGGCGCCACCCAGGTTGCGTGCCAACCTCGAGGTGACATCGAAGACGAAGAAGAGCGCGAGCGACGTGATCCCGACCCCCACGCCGAGGATCCAGGACAGCCGGTGTGGGACTGGAGCGAGGAACAATCCCATCAAGTGAAACGTCGGGCGTCCCCACGCGTCGTGCACGACATCGCAGGTGAGCGTCGAGGCGCACCACGCGCGTTCGACGAAGCAGAGATGATCATGAAGCGGCCGCGGTGGACTGAGGGTGAGTGCGAGCAGCGCAAACACCCCTACGCCGACGAGCGCAGGTGCGACGCACGCTCGGTGACTCGACCCCATGTGGCGGGGTGCGCCGACGAGACCAGCGACGACGAGCAAGACCAAGAGCCACGACCCCGCATGCGCTGAGGTCGGTCCAGACGATCTCCGTACGACCTGGCGAGGTGACGCAGGCATTGTCACCCACAGCTCGCTCTCGCTGGCGACCAGGCTGATGCGCAATCGCTCCGCGACCGAACTCCAGCGGTTTCGCTCCGCGTCGCCGCATTCGTGTTCACACTCGACCGTGACAGCGACTCCTGTTGCGGCGCCGAGTGCTGCTGTCGCGACGAGTATCGGCCCTTCCCCGGTGTCGACCCGAATGGACGCGTTGTCGATGGCCACCGCTCCGGCGGAGCTCTCGCCGAACGCAGCTCGGACGGCGTCCAGCACCAACGTCTCTTTCCCAGGCGGGATGACTCGCTCTTGCGCCGTTGCTGACTGCGGCACGATCGCGGCAAGCAGTAACGCGAAGCAAGCGAGACCCGAGCGCGTGGCACTCACATCGCTGCCTCGAGTGCCGCGCAGACTCGTGCGACGGCGCCCGTGGGCATCGATGGGAAGAAGGGCAGGCTCAGCACCTCTTGGCAGGCGCGCTCACTCAACGGTAGTGACGTGCGCCGCGCGTCGGCGAACGCGGGCATTCGATGTGCCGCTGCTCGGTAGTGCACGCCGCTCGCAATGCCTTTGGCTTCGAGGGCAGCTCGCACCTTCGCGCGTTCCGGGACACGAACGACGTAGAGGTGCACGACGGGGTCGCCCGCTCGATGGCCCACGCGTGACAAGGGCTGAGGAAGCTGGCTGTCGTACGCTGCACAGAGTGCGCGTCTTTGTGCAGCGGCGTCGTCGAAATGTCGCAACTTCACTCGCAGCGCTGCCGCTTGAAGCTCGTCCGTCCGGCTCATCGTCCCCACCGACAGCGCGCTCGCATCGGCGCCTCGACCGTAGTCGGCGAGTTCTCGCGCGCGAACCAGCGTCGCCGAGCGCTCCGAGGTTCTTGGTGGGATAAAACGAAAACGCAGCGGCGTCGCCCAGCGTCCCACTATGTCTGCCCTCGAGTTGGCTGCCGAAGGCCTGGGCGCAGTCTTCGACAATTGCGACCTCTGGAACGGCAGCACGAAGTGAGCCGATGTCGACGACATTGCCGTACAGGTGCACCGGCAGCAGCGCACGGGTGCGCGGCCCCGCAACAGCTGCGGCAGACGCGGAGTCCATGAGCAACGTCTTGGGATCGACATCGCAAAACACCACGTCTGCGCCGACCGAACGGATCGCAGTCGGTCCGGGAACGCCCGCGTTCGCGACGGTGATCACCTCGTCACCCGGCCCAACGCCTAGAGCGAGCAACGACAGCGTGATCGCCGCTGTCCCACTGGCGACTGCCACACCCTGCAATGCTGGTTCGCCGAGTTTCGCCAGGAACTCCGCCTCGAACGCGGTGGTCTCGGGGCCGTGGAGATAGATACCGCGTTCGACAACACGACGCATCGCCTGCTCGAGCTCGACCCGAAGAGGCGCATCCTCGCGCGCCACATCGTACCGCAGCAGCGGGTCCGTCATTCCTTCGGCTCCAGCGCGAGCGTCTCGAGGGTCGAACGCAATCCCGCCTCGAGCTCCCATCGAGGTCGCCACCCCGTTGCCGCTCGGAACGCGGTGTCGTCGAGCGGGTGATCTCCCACGTCGATTCGGCGAAGCTCTTCGGGAAACTCGACGTCCCGGACTTCGACGTTGGCGACGCGTCCGATCGTGTCCGCGAGCTCCTTGATGGTACAGGCAGCGCTTCCGGCGACGTTGAGACTGCGACCAGCGCAGCCATCGCTGCGAGCAGCCGCCAGGAACGCTGCAGCGGCGTCTTGTGCGTGAAGGAAACTGCGCCGATCGGTGCCCGGTCGAAACACATCGATGCGCTCGCCGCGCAACGCCCGCCGCATGAACACGCCGAGCACGTGCCCTCTCTGTGTGTCGAGGGTCATGCGAGGGCCGTAGGCGTTGGTCAGTCGAAGCGCCGTTCCATGCGTACCGGCCGGGTCGTAGACGCGCAGCAGTTGCTCGCAAGCGTGTTTGCCGACGCCGTTGACATCCAATGGCGCAACCGAGTGAGCTTCATCGAGCGTGCCTCGTGCGCGGCCGTAGATCTGACGGGTTGAGGCGAGCACGACACGAGCATCGGGCGCGCCCGATGACCATGCTGCGAGCAGATTTGCGGTTCCGACGACGTTGATGCCCAGGTCTTCGCTGGGCGCGACCATGCTTCGTCGATGACCCGACGCGCCGGCGAGGTGAAAGATGAAGTCCATGCCCTCCACGGCGGCCGACACCGCAGCGTCGTCGCGCAGGTCGGCTTCGATCACATCGAGCACCGGCGAGAGTGGAAGATGCGATCGGCGCCCACCCTGGCCTGTGATGAGCGCATCGAACACGGTCACGCGCGCACCCGCTGCGAGCAGTGCCGACGCGACGTGGCTTCCCAGAAAGCCAAGGCCGCCGGTCACCAACACACGGCGATCACGAAACGTCACGACGCTCCTTTGCGGGCATCGCCATTGTCACCGCGGATGTGGTCACCACAGCCCACGGTGCGTTGCACGACGAAAGCCCTTTCCGGCGCACCGGTGGCACGACGCACGACGACACCCAACTCACCGAGCACCCCCGAGCTTTGGACTTGGCGCAGGAACACACCGACGAGTTTGCCGAAGGTGTAGTTGGAGCGTCCTTCCCATCGCGGCAGGTGGGTCACGGGCACCTCGGTAAGGCGACGAGTGATCCGCAAAATGTGCCCGTCCAAATACGGCACCGGGTCTCGGACCTCGCACAACGCGTCGACGACCGAACGTCGGATGGCCTTGAACGATGAGAGATAGAGGTCCGGGGGCTTGCCGTAAGCCCAGGTCGCAACCCAGCCGTTGAGCTGACTTCCCACGTTTCGCAACACGCCGTGCTGTTTACGCTTGTAGCGTCCGTAGACCACATCGTGCTCGGGACCCAGTGCTTCGACGAGCGTGCCGACTTCCTCGGGCGGATGCTGCAAGTCGTCGTCCATGATCACGACGATGTCACCGCTCGCGTAGTGCAGGCCGGCGAACACGGCGCTGTGCTCGCCGACGTTCTGGGCAAGCGCGACGAAGCGCACCCACGCATGGCGGGAAGCGAGACGCTCGCAGACGATCGCCGAGTCATCCGGACTCGCGTCGTCGACGAGAACGACTTCGAGCGCGTACTGCGTCAGCGTCGTACCAAGCGACTCGACGAGCGTACCGATGGTTCGCGCGCTCCGGAAGACGGGGATGACGACCGAAACCGATGGCGCGTCGCTCATCGTCGTCGCCCGATCGCGAACACGGAGCTTCCGAACGGAAGAGAGCCACCGCGAGCGATCAGCCGGTTCTCGGCGAACAGCGCCGAAGTCAGTACGTCGTTCACGCAGCCGCCAGGCACGGAGTGCAAACCGGAGCGCGCCTTCGCTGACGAGCGCGGCCGCCGCAGCATTCCCGGAAGCCTGCGAAGCACGACCAATGGAAAGAGAGCGCAGATCCGGTACGTCAGAATTTCGATGTCGAGTCCAATGCGCTCGAGCAGTGAACCGACACGTCTCGTGGAATAGCGTTCGGCGGTGTGCACCGCCACGTCGTGCTCGCTGTAGAGCCAGTCGTACGCGGGGAGATTGAGCACGAAGAGCCCACCTGGAGCAAGCGTGTCAGCGAGCCGCGAAAGCCCAACAAACGATGCCTCCGCACCGGGAATGTACACAACGTCCAAACTGAGAACGAGATCCAAGGGTTTGGCAGCAAGTTTGGCAGCAAGTTTGGCAGCAATGGGCGGGTCACGAATGTCCCCCTCACGCAAATCGGCGCTCGGCACCTTGCGGCGAGCGAGATCGAGAGCCTCGCGCGAGAGGTCGAAGCCACCCAAGTAAGAAGGGTCGACACTTTGTTCGAACGCACGAAGATTTGCGCCGGTTCCGCAGCCCGCATCGAGAATCCGAGGCTGCAGGGGCAGCCGAGGAGCCACCACCGTCAGAAGCAAATCACGCAGGCCCCGGTACCAGAAGTGGGTGTCTTCGACCTCGGCCATGCGCCGGTGTTCACCCGGATTCACGCGGGCATGATACGGCAGTTCCGCGCCGAGCGAGCAACAGCTCCCTTGAGTTCCCCGACAGAGCCGATTCCTGCTAGGTACGTCTCGTGGCCAAGCTCTTCCGAATCCATCTGCAGCTTCGCCACACCGACACGTGGCGGCGAGTGCAAGTGCCGCGGAGCGCGAACTTCGACGATTTCCATCGCGTGATTCAGACGGCGTTTGGTTGGCACGACACCCACCTCTTTCAGTTCACCCAAAACGGCAGGCACCTGGCCGTTCACCCGTCGGTGGGTGCTGGCTTCAAAGCCAACACGGTCAAACTCTATCGCCACCTGAGTCCACAGGACGCTAAGTGCGAGTACGAGTACGACTTCGGCGACGGGTGGATTGTCGACGTCCGGATCGAGGATGAGGTTCAAGGGGAGCTGGACGCCGACCCTCTAGTGGAACAGGAGGGTCCTGCTCCGCTCGAGGACTGCGGCGGGATCCCAGGTCACCTGCGTCTCGTCGAGTTCGAGAAGACCGGCGTCGATCCCTGGGGGGCAACCGCCGAGTCACTCCGCGCGTGGCTCGAGGCAAAGGCAACCGTCGAGACAAAGGAAGACGTCAAGGCAAAGGCAACCGTCGAGACAAAGGCAACCGTCGAGACAAAGGAAGACGTCGAGACAAAGGAAGACGTCGAGACAAAGGAAGACGTCGAGACAAAGGAAGACGTCAAGACAAAGGAAGACGTCGAGACAAAGGAAGACGTCGAGACAAAGCCCGAGGTCTCGTAGCTCAACGTCGTTTCCGTTTGCGCTTCGACTTCGACTTCGACTTGGGTTTCCTCTTCGAGCCGGCGCGTCTCGGCCGAGGCGGAAGACGGCCCACGGGGCGCTCTTTGAACTCAGACATCCCAAAGCACTCGAAGACGAGCATCTGCAGTTCGTCGAGATCCTCCCAGGACACCTCCAGCACGCGTAAGCGCAGCATGCTCAGGCTCATCTCCGCAAACTTGATCTGCTCGAGATCGCGCGCGTCCGCCCGCATGCTCGCTTTGACGTCGTCGCGTTCGAGCAGCTCGGTAAATGCGGTTTCCGCGAAGAGCGCGGAGCGATCGCTGTGAAGCATTCGTGGCTTTCGGTTGGTCCGCGCCCGCGCCGCCTCCCAGGCGCTGCCAACATCCGCACCGGCGTCACCGAGCCGAACGTGCCATCCCAGCGCCCGGCGCTCAGCCACATCGAACACGACCGCAACGTGACACCAAGCATCCCGGACAAACACCGACATCACGTCGGCGAACCAGGTATCGTCGGGTTGTAGCTCCGGCTCGAGCGCGAATGGCGCGATGCGGAACGTCGTGTCGCTCAGCCGCGCGAGCTCACGCTGCTTGTCGAACTCCGCCCAAAACTCCGAGCGAGTCTTGCGTTGCTTTCGCTTGGACTTGAAGTGGATGTACTGGTGGTAACCCTGTCGGGTCACTCCGAGCGCGCGGCACATGGCAGTTTGTTTGAAGTTCCCCTTCTCCGCCGTCATGAACGAGAAGCGTTCATGCTTGCCTTTGCGGAGAAGGTCACAGCTTTTTTTAGGACATCACGCTCCTCACGGAGTTCCCGGACCTCCCTCGCGAGCTTCGTGCTGTGCTCGACAAAGGCCGCGAGAGCCTTGTCGGCCGAAAGCCCCTCGATATCGGGGGGGGTGATCGAGATCTCCTTCAGCTTCCGTTTTTTGGGGCCGCCCATACGCCACCCTACCCCAGTCCCAAGTCGACGTGGAACATCAGAGTGCGCTTCACTTCGAAAGCGCCAAGGATCGATCGCAGATTACTCGACGAAGCACCAAGTTTGGTCGACTCCGCTGGTCCGGCTGCAAATGCGGGTCGCACCATCGGTACAGCGACGGGACTCGCACGCAAGATCGACTTCGCATGTCGCTCCATTGGCGCGAAATCCCCCGCAGAACCCAGCGTCGCACCAAGTGTTCATGACGCAGTCGCCAGATTCACATGCCTCATCGAGCGCGAGTGGGGGTTCGCATGTGTCGCGGCAGATCAGACCAGTCAAGCATCGGGTGTCTTCGAGCTCAAACGGCACATCCGCGAGCGCACAGGCCTCGCCGCGGCGCAGGCTGCCAGAAAACGACGGACGGAACGCGAAGTCGAAGGGGTCACAATCACGTTGCGCCAATGCCGCCCCCACCAGACGCCGACTCAGCGCTCTAACATCGGCCCCACGCGACTCGAACGCCGGTGCGTGAGAGCGAAGCGCGTTGCAGCCAAGTTGCCGAACGTCCTTGCAGAGTTGAACCTCGCGAGCCCCCTCGTAGCGTCGAGCGGCATCGCTGCAGCACGCCACGTTTCCCTCGCAGAGAATCTCCGCGGAATACCAGCAAAACCGAAAAAGCGAATCCGCCGCACCGCCGGCCTCAAAGCCAGCGCTTGGTGGTTCCTCGTAGCCATCCAGCGAGACACGCGCAGGGACATCGAGCACATCGCTGCCATCCAAGAACTCTGCGGCATCCATCGGCGCGTTGCTACCGCACGCAACCAAGAAGAGTAGCCACGCCCGCACGGTTCATGATTGCCCGCCGCACACGAAAAGCACAGCGTTCCTGGAACAGGCCCGTGATCGCCGCCTGCCCGCCTGCTGGACCGTATGTCAAGTTAAGCGACTGGCCTAAAATAGAACGCTCGGCTGGAGCTGGACGGAGGAAGTGTCAACTTAAACGACTGGTCTTAAATAGAACCCTGGCACCTGCACAGCGAGATGCTGATGTGGCATAACTGGCATTCCTATGCGGAATAACCGCCGGATACGGCCTTTTAATTTAGTGTTTCGGCCGAACTTGGCACTCTGGGGACGAGCTTCACCACCCCGGAATGGCTAGTATATTGATGTCGTTCAGGCACTCCCTTCGAACCGAAAACACGCAAACAAAGGGAGTCAGCAATGACGAGTTACGACGCCTCGAGCATCAAAGTGCTCGAGGGTTTGGAGGCCGTCCGTCTTCGGCCGGGCATGTATTTGGGGGGCAAAGATGGCGCGGACCAGAAGGCCGAGGCGCTGAGCGGCTTGTTCTTTCACGGCATCGGCAGCCAAGTGCGGACGCAGGCGCCAACACGAATCGAGCTGGATGGGAGTCACTGCGTCTACTCGGACGGGACTGCTTCGCGTGGAGCCTTCCGCTGCTGGTCGCGATCTGCCGAGACATGGAAGTCGAGAGTTTTGGTCCCGCGGGGCATTGGAGGATGACCTGGGCGCGCGGTCGAAAGTCGATGGGTGCGCATCGTGTCGGGCGGTGCGAGCGGCGGCGTGGGACTCGTCTGCGTTTTCGCTTCGATGCAGACGTCGTCGAGGACGAACACATGCCACTCGACCTGGTCCGCCAGCGCGCTTGGGATGCCGCGTGTTCGCAGCCTGGCTTGCGCATCGTCATCGATGAAATGGACGTCTTCGCGCCGAACGGGATTCTCGACCATCCCATGCTGAGGTTGAACGCGCCTGCGCCGGTGTTTGCTTCGTTCGAAGGCTGCGACGTCGGGCTGACGTGGGCGCGGCGAGACCGAAGCACGCACGTCGAAGTCGTGAATCACGTCCTCGACCGGTTGCCACGACGAAAGTTGGTGAGCGCGGTGGGTACAGGACTCGGAGTTGCGCCCGTTTGTGTCGCGGACGAGGTCGCCCCCGGCCTGCGGCTGATCGCCCGAGTCGATGCGCCGAAGTTGGGCGAAGAGCCGAAGTTGGGCGAAGAGCACCTGCATCGACTCGAATTCGTGTGCCGAGAAGTCGCAAGTCGGTACGCACGCAGCTTCGGAGGAGACAAATGAGCTACGTCGAAGAGGTTCGACAGCGGCCCGGGATGTACTTTGGTGGCACCGATCAGCGCGGCATGCATGCGCTCCTGTGGGAACTGGTCGGCAACAGCCTCGACCAATACCTAGCGGGCAAGTTAACGCGTATCGACGTGACCGTGACCAGCCACGGGACCGTCATCGTCGACGACGACGGCACCGGTATTTCGATAGATGTCCTGGACGGGCGCACGGAGATCGCGTGCTTGTCTCCGGGACTCGAGACATCTCTGCGCGTCGACCGGCAATCGTTTGGCCCGTCGCCCACCTTGGCGCCACTCGTGGAATTCATCGCGAGTGGTGAACCCGATCACATCGACGTGATCATCTGCCGCGCTGAAGAGGGGTTGATGAAGGCCGAGGTCGGGCTGAAGTGGTGCGAGCCGCCTCGTTGGGAACCGCAGTCTCGGATCGACACGTACTGCAACTTGCTGGCAACGGATGCTGGCGGATTGCATCTCAAGGGGTTCCAGCGCGGCCTGGCGGACTCGCTCGCAAGCTCACCCTCCGAAAAACGCGCTTGGAGAAAACGGTTCGATAGGCTGTCGAAGGGGCTCTTCGCTGTCGTGAGTGTGTCGCTCATCGACCCGGAGTACAGCGGCCCGACAAAGAGACGACTGCAGACCAAGCTCGCCCAAGACTTGGTCTATCGCGCGGTGACGACAGAATTGCCCGCCGAATTAAGGAGACTCGGGCTTCGAAAGCGGCTGAAGCGGCGCTTGGCGAAAGCTTAGACGCTCCAGCCGGCGTGGTAACTCACGTCGTGCAGTGCTGCCTTGGCCTGGCCTTTCACGTAGCGTCCCTCGTCCTGAAGCGCCGCCTCGAACGCCGGTTTGACCCGCTTCTCGTCGAGGGCGCCGTGAAGGCGAGCGATATGTGCGAACGCGGCGATGGCCGACGCGCGCACGAGGTCCTCATCGGAGGCCGATGCGCGCAGGCAGTAGTCGGTAGCCCACGAAGCATCCGCGACAGTCATTGCGACGATGGTGGCCATGAACGCGTGGTCCTTGCCGTTCTCTGCTTCGGCAGCGGCCGCGGCGTCGACGGGGCCGAGTTGGTCGAAGCTGCGGACGATGTGGTCGTCGTGGCGTTCGAGCAGCCCGTGTCCCGCCAAAACGTTGCGCGCCGCGTCATCGGACTCCGCATCCGCAATCTTCAGTCGGTGACAGATCACGCCGGTCCACACCAAGGGAATGGGCGCGTAACGCCGGAGCTCTTCGATGTGCTGTTCGACGACCCAGCTCGCCTGCCACTCGTTGAGCATCCACACGTACCACTCGCCGCTTCCCATTCTCCAAAACATGGAGCCGCGCGGAACGTTTGCATGCTTCACCCACTGCGGGCAGAGCGTGCCGAACACCTCGAGTTCGTCGTCTACCGAAGCACGCACCGAGTGGTCGGTCTTGTCGAGCTCGCGCAGGCCCTTGGCGCTTCGAAGCAGAGCGCGTTGCTTGCCATCGTCGAACGCCAACGTGAGTCGGTCGCCTTGTTCCGAAACCACACGACCTAAACCCCACTCCGGTCGCGACGAGTGTCGAAAGAGACGCTCTGGAGTTTCTTCCTTCATTGCCGGCCTCTACCCATCGGCTGCAGTCTACCTGCTTCCACGATTTCGAATGGTACCGTTCGCGCGTGCACCAAGGGCGCGACGTTCTCTTTCTTTCGCTCGACACACTGCGTTTCGACGTCGCCGATGCGCTCTTCCGCGCGGGGCAGCTTCCTGGGTTTGCCAGGCTCTTTCCCAATGGTTGGGAGAAGCGCCACGCGCCGGGGAGCTTCACGTATGCATCGCACCTGGCGTTCTTCGCCGGCTTTCTCCCGACGCCTGCACGCCCTGGCAAACACCCGCGACGCTTTGCGGTTCGCTTTGCCGGAAGTGAGACGACCACACCTGACACGACGGTGTTCGACGCTCCCGACATCATTCAGGGGTTTTCGAAACTCGGCTACCGCACGATGTGTTTGGGTGGGGTTGGGTTCTTCGATCCGGCGACATCGCTCGGCGCGATGCTCACCCAAAGCTTCGACGAGACGCACTTCGAATCCGAGTTTCGGGTTACCGAGCGGGAAGGCTTCGAGCGACAGATCGAATGCGTGGCCAAGCGCCTCCGGGTGATCGATGGTCGTGTCTTCGTGTTCATCAACGTGGCATCGCTGCACCAGCCCAACCGTTTCTACTTGGAAGGCAAACACGAAGACGACATCGAAACGCACGCCGCTGCGTTGCGCTATGTGGATGCGAACCTGGGCAAGCTGCTCGATGCGTTTGGTACGCGGCTGCTCTTTGCCATTGCGTGTTCAGACCATGGCACCGCCTACGGCGAAGATGGCTATCTCGGGCACCGAATCGGGCACGAGACCGTGTGGACGGTGCCCTACGCGGAAGGGATCGTGCGATGACCTCGCCCGTCGAGATGGGCGTTGAGATGGACGTTGATGCACGTTGAGAAAAACGCCGACATGAACGCCGACATGAACGCCGACATGAACGGGGACCTCGCGGCGTGGCTCGAGCGCTCGCGCTTCGCCGGCTACGCGTACTCGTACCCGCACAAAACCGCATACCGCCCGCTCGAGCCGCCGCGCCGCTTGTCAGAGGTGTGGAAACACGAGTCGCGCCAGGCTCTCTTTCTCTACCTGCACGTTCCCTTTTGCGAGATGCGTTGCGGTTTTTGCAACCTCTTCACCGAGGCGCGCCCGAAGGAACGCACCCGCCGCACCGATGCGTTTCTCGACGCGCTCGAACGGCAAGCAATCGCGATGCGTGCGGTCCTCGGCGAAGCGACATTCGCGCGCTTGGCGATCGGTGGAGGCACGCCCACGTATCTGGAACCCAAGCAGCTGCACCGACTCTTCAGCTTGGCCCATTCGCTCGGTGCCGAATCGCTGCCGACCTCGGTCGAGAGTTCGCCGGAAACCGCGTCGGCAGAACGGCTCGCGGTGTTGAAAGAGCATGGCGTCACGCGCCTCAGCATCGGCGTGCAGTCGTTTCTCGACGACGAAGTACGCCGGCTTGGTCGCAAGCAAGAACGTGTCGTCGTGGAGGCTGCGCTCGACCGAATCCGTGCGGTGAACACGGAACTCAACATCGATCTGATTTACGGAGTCAAAGGACAAACGACCGCGACCCTGGAACAGTCGATCGACGCAGCGATGGCCTGGAAACCCGAAGAGGTATTTCTCTACCCGCTCTACGTGCGCCCACTGACCGGGCTGGGGCGTTCTGCCAAAGCTGCTGCATCGGACTGGGATACCCACCGACTCGCTCTCTATCGGCATGGTCGCGCGCGCCTGCTCGAGGCCGGCTACGCGCAGCGCTCGATGCGTTGTTTCCGCCGCGAGGACGCCAACGGAATACCTGCGCCCAACTACAGCTGCCAGGAAGACGGCATGGTCGGGCTCGGCCCAGGCGCGCGTTCGTACACGCGCAGGTTGCACTACAGCTTCGACTACGCCGTCACCGGCCCGGCGGTTCGCGAACTCATCACCGAGTACATCGCACGCGAGAACTTCGACCACGTGCGATACGGAACCGAAGTGGGCGCC
Source organism: Phascolosoma agassizii (assembly GCA_035593235.1). Taxonomy (NCBI): domain Eukaryota; kingdom Metazoa; phylum Annelida; class Sipuncula; order Phascolosomatiformes; family Phascolosomatidae; genus Phascolosoma; species Phascolosoma agassizii. The sequence goes on along the minus strand of JAVJHY010881898.1, from coordinate 1,303 downwards.
GAAGACCAGCGACGCCGCTTCGTGATTCAGTCGCTTCTTTGGCACGAAGGCCTGGACTTGGGGCGCTACCGCGCACGGTTCGGCACTGAAGCACTGGATGACCTCATCGAGTTGCGCGCGTTGGCCGAGAGCAGGTTGGTCTCCGCACTCTCGGGCGATGGACTTCTCCGGTTGGAACCCGAGGCGTTTGCCTACTCCGATGCGATCGGCCCGTGGTTATACGCGCCCGAGGTGCGCTCTCGCATGGACGGCTTCGAACTCCGCTGATGTTGCGCATTCTCTACCGGGGGCCGCTCGACAGCTGCAACTACGCGTGCCCCTACTGCCCGTTCGCGAAACGTGGCGCCACGCGCGAAGCGATTCGTGACGACAGCGAGAAACTCAAGCGCTTCGTCGAGCATCTTCTCGGCGAAACGAGGCGCCGGTATGGTGTCTTCTTCACGCCTTGGGGCGAGGCGCTGGTGCACCGCAGCTACCAACGTGCGATCGCGCAACTCAGCCATGCCGACCATATCGAGCGCGTCGCGATTCAAACCAACTTGAGCACCCGTCCCAATTGGCTCGACGCTGCCCTCACCGACCGCGTGGGCATCTGGGCGACCTTCCACCCAGGCGAAGTGGGGACGGGCGCGTTCGTTGCCCGTGCGATGCAGTACGCCGAGCGTGGTGCCAACGTGAGTGTGGGCATCGTGGGCCTGCCGGAACACTTGGAAGTCGCCCGCGCGCTTCGACAGCGGCTGCCGGCGTCGATCTACGTTTGGGTCAACGCGGCAAAGACCACACACGGCGCGTACGCCGACGAGTTACGGGCAAGCTTCGAAGCGATCGACCCGCTCTTTGCGGTCAACACGCAGCACCATCCGAGCCTGGGTCGGCCCTGCAACGCTGGCCAGAGCGTCGTTAGCATCGATGGTGACGGCAACGGACGACGCTGTCACTTCGTGCACGAGCACCTGGGCAACCTCTACGACAGCACACTCTACGATGCGCTGCAGCCGCGCACCTGCCCCAACGACACCTGCGGCTGCCACATCGGCTACGTGCACATGCCCGAGTTGGGGCTTGGCGAGGTATTCGGCGAGGGGATCCTCGAGCGGGTTCCCCTACACGGCTTCACCGAATCCCGATGAAGCAGCTGCAGCAGCTGTTTCACCAGAAACAGCTCGGCGAGTGGCCACGGCACTCGACGCAAACGCGAAGCGTTTGTGAGTTGGAGGGGGGACCCGCGGAGTTCACCTCCGTGGGGGTTTGCGGTCAAACCTCCCACAGCGGCTGTTTCACCAGAAACAGCTCAAACCTCCTA
>JAVJHY010880845.1:0-16460 GCA_035593235.1 Phascolosoma agassizii | reverse complement strand
TAACGCCTCTTGGTGCCAGGGCATTTTTCTCACCCAGAGATTTGGGCCCTTCTCCTCTGATCCGAGCGGAGCCCCATACACTTGGGCACTGCATCCGTTCTTTTTGGGCCTGTTTCAGTTGTCGCCTACATCTGTCAATAACAATTGAACTAATACCCACCAGAAGGAGCCCAAGCCCAAGTAACATCACCCATTCAACATACAATTACTAATAACCCTCACATCTGTAGGCGCTAACTCAATTAACTTTTTTTCAATCTTCCGACACTCGTGTTCTCGTCCCAAGGCTAAAAGGATATAGGCCTTATTGAGAAGAGGGGTAACGGGACAGGGATCTCCAGCGATCGCTATCTCAACTACCTCAAGAGCCCTGTCAAATTCCTCAGTTAACACAAGCAACCAAGAATAATCATTTGTTATATTGTGTGGCTCAGGAGTACTTGGCCCTATGAGTCTGTGCGCGGCAGCGAGCATCTTCTCTGCCTGCTCAGTATCCCCAACATTTAACTCACAAAGACCTAACTGGTTATAGATTACCGGATTCTGCTCACACCCCGGCTCAGTCAGTAAAGCTCTTGCTTTATTACGACCTTCTTCAAAATCGCCATTTATCATATCTAAAGCTATTCGCTGAATACGAACTTCGATTTCACCTGGCATCTCGTCGATAATCGAATCACAAAGCCCTACCGCCGCATTAAATACAAACCTAACTAAGGCATCGACAAGTTCTGCAAGCTTACCATCTTTAATTTTCTTTAGTGAAAGTCTTACCCAAGGAAGAAAACCAAACTCATACTCGAGCTCAATCCTAAACGCATCCTCGGGCGTTAAAACCTCTTGTCGAAGCCAATCTCTCTCAAGACCGAGTTCAGCTCGAACATCCAACATAGCTTGCCTCAGAGGCCCCATGAAACTCCCCTTTGCCCTAGCCGCAGCAACTACAATGGCTGGAGGCAATGCAGTCGCTACAGCGGCATAACACGCAAGACCCGCTAGGGAGATTAATTCGTCGGGACTTAAAGAGAGATTATGCGCCAGTACAAGCATCTGCTCTTTAGTAAAGTTATAATCCTTAAAAAACTGAACAATCCCCTTGACCGCTCTACAAGCAGGCAAAAGTTCCTCCATCAGAGTTGGTGGATAAATCAAGTCGTTTAAATACAACTCGGGAACCGACCCAACTATCTCATCCGGAAAAACATCTTTGTAGTATTCTGCACTAGAACGCGCGAGCACCCTCTTAGATTTTTCAATATAAGTTTTGAAAGTATCCGGGCCTTCATTTAACCAGGGACCCTCTCCATACGAAGAAAGTCCAGTCATCAGTCCTATACCAAAAAGACTAAGGAAATTTTGATCAGGTGCTAAGATGCGAGAAAAACTGCCAAACACAGGTAGTTCCCTTGGTTGATCCTTAAGAATCTTTCGAATCTCTCTTTCGATATGAATAAGAAACTCCCGCCCTTCGGGAATAAACTCCCCTCCCTTAGCACGTATGATAACGCCTGTGTCGTCTCGATCAACAACAACGGCTACCCCAAAAGAAGCCCAACAGTGATAAGCCAATACGGCCAAATACGCACTAGCCCCTCGAATCAACTCATCCGCTTCTTCACTTAAGCTGCGGACTCCACGAGTTCCATTTGTCAACAAATCAACAACACCAACAGAAGGCCAAGTTCCCTGCAGTGACAACACAGCATTGCGCTCTGACAAATATCGCCAACGCTCTTGAAATTTCCTATAGGATTCTTGAACCACATCTTCGATCATTTACTTACACAATGTCTATTTCTATTAAACACCCGAATTCTTGCCAGTGCTCGGATTGCCAAATCGGAAACGGAACTTTAGTAACACTCAATCTATCTTCTGTAACATATTGTCGAAGCAAACGGTGATAATCTCTAATCCAGTAGCTACTATCATCTGCTCCTCTTATGCGCCTCACAAACCCCCTATCGCCAACCACTCCCTTTTCAATGGACGTAGTGTCGGCATTTTGCTCAAGCAAAACAATTGCCCTTCTTGCTAACCTAAACATCTCGCTAAAAACTTTATCAATTTGTTCGTCTCCAATGTAGAGCAAGGAAGCACAAGAGCATACGATATCAAAACTCTTATCTTGAAACTGCTCGAGACTCCGAGCGTTAACTTCCAGCAATTCCGCATTACCGATACCCGCATCCTGTAACAAAGAGTTTCCCTCTGTGATGCAATGAGGATCTGAATCCACTCCAATAAGTTCTATATCTGGAAATAACGGACCAAGTATATGAAAGTTCTGGCCATACGCACAACCAATCTCCAAAAGATTCTCAAAGGGGTATCTGTCACTAACACTTTCAATCAATAGAGCGCGTTCCGATCCTGCAAGCTCTAAGGTCTCCTTCCCAAACAATAGTTGCTGACACTTGTGCTCTCTTTTCCAGTATGATTTCCAATACCAGCTACGACAGGCTGCCCATAACAGCCGCGGCAACACTGGCCGAAGCTTCATTATCGCAGTTATCATACCTCAGAATGAAAACCGCTCATTAATCTTGTTCAATACAGATTCTGGAGTAAAACCAAATTCCTCCGCAATAATTTCAGCAGGCGCAGAAATACCAAAGCGATCGATACCAATCACTAACAAGTTATCACTATTGGCCCCGATCATCCCTGGCCACATTGTAGTAACTCCAGCTTCAATGACTACGGTTTTTGACGCCTTTGGAATGAGCTGCATACGAAACTCCTCTGACTGCTCTGCATACAACTCCCAACACGGCATAGACACCACACGAACCTTCAGCTCCTTCAGCCCATCGTCAAGTAAGCGGGAAGTCTCAAGAGCTAACGAAACCTCCGATCCAGTTGCCACAAACACAACATCCGGGTCAGTATTGTCGTCATAGCTCTGATACGCTACGTATGCTCCTCGCTCTATGTCACTCAGGTCAAAACCATTTAGACGCTCAATCGGAGGTAAGCTCTGCCTCGTTAAGGAAAAAGCACTAGGACCATTATCACGCAACAACGCCATATTATAACAAACAGCCGTTTCTAAACCATCAGCAGGGCGAAATACATACAAATTTGGAATAACACGCAGTGCAGCAAGATGCTCAACGGGCTGATGCGTAGGACCATCTTCTCCCAAAAACACACTATCGTGAGTGAAGATATAAAGACCTGGCAAATGAGATAAAGCTGCTATTCTAATTGCCGGGCGCATATAGTCAGAGAAACACAAGAATGTAGCGCCATAAGGAATAAATCCTCCATAATAGCTAAGACCATTCATGATTGCGCCCATAGCGTGCTCACGCACGCCAAAGCGAATATTGCGTCCCGCAAAAGAATACTGTGCTACATCCTTGGAGCCCTTAATGAGCGTCAATGTGGATGGCTCTAAATCCGCCGAACCACCGATAAGAGAGCTAACCTCACGAGCAGCTACTTGCAAAAGATTTCCGGAAATTTTTCGCGTAGCTACCGGGGCACCATCTTGAGGAAGAGCCGCAATTAACTTCTCCAACAGATCCGTCGGCACCACTCGACCTAGCAGCTGCTCAAGCCTATAATCATGATCCGGATTTAAGTCACGCCATTTAGAAAAACTGTCTTTCCAGACATCATAGCAATTAACCTTAAGTTCCCTTGTTCTTGCACTGAAAATATCTTTTACACTATCTGGGATATAAAAAGTCGAGTCAGTCGGCCACTGCAAAGCCTCCTTTGTCAACGCAAGCTCATCCTCTCCTAAAGGAGAACCATGAACTCCAGAGGTATTAGCTTTGTTTGGACTACCTTTACCTATAATCGTACGTGCAGCAATGAACGAAGGGCAATCTTGCTCGGCTACCGCAGCATTGATAGCTTCATCAATAGCATCAAAATCGTGTCCATCAACACTCTGAGTATGCCATCCATAAGCGTCATAACGCTTTAAAACATCTTCAGTGAAACTAAGTTTCGTGCTACCTGCAATGCTTATATGATTGTCATCATACAGAACAATCAAATTTCCCAGACCTAAATGTCCAGCGAGCGAGCTAACTTCACCACTAATGCCTTCCATCAAGCAACCATCCCCGACAAGACAAAAAACACGATGGTCAATCGGGGCAAAATCACTAGTGTTGCAACGCTTCGCCATCAGCTCCTTAGCTAACGACATTCCGACAGCATTGGAGATTCCCTGGCCGAGAGGTCCGGTTGTGCACTCCACTCCCGGAGTAACGAAGGATTCAGGATGACCGGGGGTCAGACTGCCCAACTGACGAAAAGCCTTGAGATCATCTAGAGATACATCATAACCAGATAAGTGCAGCAGAGAGTAGAGTAACATTGAGCCGTGACCATTTGAGAGCACGAAGCGATCTCTATTTAACCACCCAGGATCTTTGGGATTAAAACGCAAATGCTTCAACCACAAGACTACAGCGAGATCGGAAACACCCATTGGCATCCCAGGATGCCCCGAGCCTGCCCTCTCGACAGCATCAGCGCTAAGCATACTAACCGCCTTTGACGCTGTACAAAGATCGTTCTGTGTTAAAATCCGTTCTTCCATAAAGGTAGTCCCCTCTCTCTCTTTAATTCAGCCAAACCAGCAAATGCGATGCGACACCAACGAAATGTCACCTATTATTTAGTAACCCACTCGGGTTCCCATAAGACCGCCGTTTGTAATAAATCAACAGCTAATGACACTTTTAGCAAACACACCTGCTAAATGACATTTCTTCAGATTCCACAAAAGGTCAAATAGAACGTAAATATTATTACTAACGACATAACTACCTTAACATACTGCGTTTTCAAGGGAACTACAAAACCAGTATCATTTAGGCAAATCTGCGCAAAAGACATTGGCACGATCCTCGCAACAGTTAAGAGTATTAAAGCACAGCGGTCAACCGCACACTACCGACCGACTAAGACACCTTTGCCGAGGTGTCATGCCGTAAATGCCTTACACACACAAGGCCGAAGATCACCGCCTCTAGATCTTCGGCCTTTTCTTTTTGCGTTAACTTTAATTATTGTGTAACGATTCACGCTACTAATGACAAACAAGATCGGTTTCTCGATGAGGTTTGAGCATAAAGGTGCTAAATACCAAATCGAGACTGCAACAATAGCGTGAATTTGTTACTTATTTTGAGTATTCGCTATCTATGGAAAGAAACGCAAACCTTTTAAAGTTATCTCTCGGAACCTCGGCTCCATACTTCAGCCTGCCCGCAACTGACGGGAAAATATATTCTCTGTCTGATTACATAGATAAAATAGCCCTCGTGGTGATATTTACCTCTAATCAGTGCCCCTACTGTCGAAAATATGAACAAATCTTGATTGAACTTGCCAATCAATACCAGCCTATCGGAGTGCAGTTTGTTGCTATTTGCTCAAACGATTCAGCAGGATACCCTGAGGAGAACTTCGAGAGAATGATTGAGAGAAGCAGGGAACTATGCTTGCCATTTCCATACCTTCACGACGAAGCTCAAAACGTGGCGACGGCATATGACGCCGCTTGCACTCCTGAGGTTTACCTATTCGATGACAAACAGCGGCTCTGCTATCATGGTCGTATCGACAATAGCTCTGAAGCCTTAAACGCTAGCATTAGCGACGACCTCAAAAACGCCATCGAAGCTGTAATTTCAGGGCAACAACCAAAAATACCACTCACGCCAGTAATAGGCTGTACCATAAAATGGAAATAGGCCAAGACTTGCGGTAATCACCTAAATCGCTACGTGAAAATGATTACTTGCTAAAGACCGTTGTAAAGCTTACCATTTCCATAAAGCTATGTCTCATAGGCATAAAAATGTGAGTTGTGAGTGAAGTTACTACTATGGACCTATATCGCTATTTCCATCCTCAGCATAACCCCCGGCTAAAAAAGGTTCCTATTAGGCTAATCGAACTAGGAGAGCTCGGACAAGCCTCTGTCGAACTTAAAAATGCTATCCTCAGGGCGCAAGCTCGAACTGAAAGCGCATCTATCGGGGGTATCTCATCTAAGCATTTTGACGATTTGGTCGTAGCTATGGACTTCCTTATTGAATCGCTTGATACTCTTAGCAACGCCCATCCAGGCGATGATACTAGTACACTTCTGGAAATGCTCGAAGAAAGAAAGAATGCCCCCGGCTGGGAGAATTGGGCTAGCCTTTTAAGCCAACGACTAGAAATGATGCAACAATATGACAATACTATTGAACATACATCACAAGACAAGTCATCAGAAATAGAAAAGTAAGGCGACAACTTCACTGAAGCAAGCTTTTCCCTACGCGCATTCGGAAAAGACGAGTTACTGAGTGTTTACATGACAAAAGCAACTTCCAAAGAATACCGTAAGACACGAAGAAAGTATTTAACAGATCGTTTAGGCAACTTGCGTGAAAGATCACATTTACTTGAGCAGGAGCTAAACCATTACACTAGCTACCATTTCCGTGCATGTATTTTTGGCAGTGCTAGAATTACCCCCGAAGACGACATCTACCAGACGACAGAGGAACTCGCTCGCCACCTTGGCCACGAGGGCATAGATGTTCTTACGGGAGGTGGCCCCGGCCTAATGGAAGCGGCGAATAAGGGGGTGCTGCTTGGCAAAAAAGAAGCCAGCAGTAATAGTAAGTCGTTTGGTATTTCAATCGAACTACCACATGAATCAGATGCCAATGAGCATCTCGATATAAAACACCACCACAGAAAATTCTCATCAAGATTAGATGATTTTATGCGACTTTCAAATGTAGTCATCGTTACACCAGGCGGGATAGGCACTCTTTTAGAGCTATATTTTTCTTGGCAATTACTACAAGTTGGACATTTACCTGATAGACCTATAATTTTGCTCGGGGTTAAATTCTGGGATGGTTTGATTCAGTGGATGAAAGACGTACAAATTGACAAAAAATTAGTAAGCCCAGGTGACATGAGATGGCTACACTTAGTGGACTCTCCAGAGGAAGCGATGAATATTATTCGAGTTGAACATGATAAATTCAAAAGTCGCAAACGCGCTCAGGGCATACGATAGTAAGGCGAACCGCCTCATTTAACGATAAAACAGTAATAACAAAAAGACGTTAAAACTATTAACAACAACGGAATAGCTAAGTTCCGATAGAGCTTATTCTTACGCCTAAGCCGAGAAATCCTCACTGCTGGCTGAATTGCCTCTTTCGGAGTTCGGGGAAGCAAAACCCGTTCTAACCACTGATTAAAATAGTAGAGCTTGCGAAAAACCACAGAGTTTTTTAGCAAACGATGAATCCCTGAAACCCTAGTCAGAGAATTACGTATTCCCGTTTGGTAGCGTGCCTTGCCTTTGCCATCATTTGAGCCATTGCCATTTGCCAACTCAGCCTCTCGCACCTGCGCAGAAGAAAAGTCATCTGCCCGTAGACCCGGCAGAATTTCAATGATATCAGGGTTAACGATAGCCTCAGTTTGTATTGCTTCGGGAACAGCGGCCCTTACCGGAAGATGCTTAATAGCCATAGGGCGGGTAATGAAATACTCATCTTCAGTATCAACATTGCGACTATTTTCCAGCAGTGTTCGAACCTTAGACACTACTAGCTGCATCTGCTCTTCGCTTGATACAAAACTCATTTTGCGAGTTCGGGCAGGTCCGATTCGCTCAATAAGTACACTGCGAGAAGATTTCCAGAATTCAGGAATACGCTCCAATCCAGTCATCACAACTATTTTTCCAGAATCCCGAACAGCCTCTTCTAGTAGCACAGACAATCTTTCTACCCACTTGCCAGCCATATGAATAAAGGGAGAATCATAGGACAGAACCAGAGATCGTGAATAGAGTGAGCAGATAATATTAAGCCTCTGAACTTCACCTTCGCTAAGCTCTTCAGAAGATCGATCCCTAGTTTCAGCAAGCCCAGCACATTCAAGTAATTGCAAAACGAAGTTCGCTGGTGCACCCACCGATTTAAGAGCATCTGCTACGGTGACTCCTCGCCATGAACAGTTCGTTCTACCAACTACATGAATCTCCGACTCGTATAACTCTCGCGAGCCAAACCGTAGCATAACAGTAGAACCCGCATTTCGCCCGCACAAGGCCTCAGCAAATGGCCTTACAATGCTATCTCTTCCCTGAATAAGAGTGATTGTTCCAGGCTTACAAGTGATTGTTCGAATGAAATCACCATTTGAGGAAAGTTCACGAAGAACAAGGTTTTGGGAAACTGTCCCACATTTTGCTAAAAAACGCTGCCTCCCAAACGGACCGTCACTGTTGGAACTTACCTCGGGGGTGGCCTGCGAATAGGATCCAAACAATTCAGACAAAGATAAATCCTCCTCTCCTTCCTAAAAACTTAAGAAATCGGCATAAATAATGCCCAACTTGAGCAATATAGGCTACATCAACTGCCATTTATCAACAAATATAAACCTCCAATAAAGATGCTTTTGCCTGCAACTAGGATGCAAATAGCACTAAAACACAACGGAATGTGCCACTTCGGGCAAAAAAGTGTAAAGATAAACTGATAATAATAAATGGTAACATCTCATTTGTGACACAAACACTGTCGTTATTGCAATAATAATGTGATACTCAATATGGAAAATTGCGAAGAACAACTTCAAGTAAAACTATTCAATACACTTTCAAGGCAGATTGAACCATTAGTTCCTATCAACCCAGAAGCTATAACACTCTACTGTTGTGGTCCAACTGTTTATAACTACCAACATATTGGAAATCTTAGAACCTATATTTTCGAGGATGTTCTGGTCAGAATGTTACGCTACTCTGGCTACAAAGTAACCCATGTAATGAATATTACCGACGTGGGGCACTTAGTGTCAGATGCTGACGAAGGCGAGGATAAGATGTTAGTGGCAGTAAAAAGAGAGAAAAAATCTTCTGCGGAAATTGCCGACTACTACACCACAATCTTTTTTGAACACACAAACTGGCTCAACATCATTAAGCCAGATGTAGTGTGTAAGGCGACCGAACATATACAGGAAATGCTCGAACTTGTTAGTCGCCTTGAGCAAAATGGTTACGCCTACAAAGCTGGTGGAAATATTTATTTCGATGTTTCGAAATTTGAAAAATACGGAAAGCTAGCCGGTCTAGACATAGACAAGCTTCAAGCAGGTGCGCGCATTGAAGTGGATACAAACAAGCGAAACCCATTAGACTTTGCTCTGTGGTTTACTAAATCAAAGTTCGAAAACCAAGAGCTACAGTGGGACTCTCCATGGGGAAAAGGATACCCGGGCTGGCACATAGAATGTAGCGCCATGTCGATGAAATATTGCGGAGAGCACTTTGACATACACTGCGGGGGCATTGATCACATACCTGTTCACCACACAAACGAGATTGCACAGAGCGAAGGTGCAACTGGCAAATCACCCGCAAACATGTGGCTTCACGGGGGATTCCTTCTGACGGGAAAAGCAAAAATGTCCAAATCAACGGGCAAGTTTTTAACTCTCGATGTCCTAAGAGACGAGAAAATCGATCCCTTAGCTTATCGACTTTTTTGCCTAGGAGGGAACTACAGAAATGAACTAATGTTTAGCAGAGAGGCCCTAAAAGGAGCGCAAAACAACTTGAATAAGCTTCAAAGTGCTGTGCACAGTTGGAAAGAGGAACTTTTGTCAGAACATTACCTTCTGACAAAAGAAAATAATTCGGCCGAGGCGCAATCCCTAAAAGCAGAGTTTGATAAGGCAATATTTAATGACTTAGGAATACCTAAAGCGCTCTCTGTGGTGCATCAACTAGTCAACTCGAATTCCCTTGAAGCGCATGAAAAATTGAACCTTTTAGAAACGTTCGATCAAGTCCTGGGGCTCGGCGTTAAAAGTTGGGAGAGGGAGGAAATTCAGATACCAGATAATGTAATGACACTGGTCGAGCAGCGCCTTGAAGCTCGTAATAACAAGCTATGGAAACACGCAGATGAACTTCGCGCTGAAATACTAGAGCTCGGGTATGTCGTAGAAGACACTGCGGGCGAAACAAAGGTAAAACCCAAAAGTTAGTTTGTAATCAGATGCAAGAACCATTGATAGTGATATTTGGAGGAGCTGGATACATTGGATCTGTCCTCACGCGACGACTTCTTCAGCATAAATTTAGAGTCCGAGTCGTAGACAATTTCCTGTTCGGCAAACTAGGGGCTCAGAATTTTGATACCAATCGCTTAGAGGTCATAAACGCAAATCTTTGTGATACGTGCGCCGTATCAAGTGCAACAAAAGGAGCGTATGCCGTCATTCTTCTAGCAGCTATCGTCGGTAGAAGAGTAGAAGACATCAGAAGGGCAAACATGAGAGATATTAACCTTCTGGCATCCTCTGTGATTCTCGATGCAGCGGCGGAACACGGAGCGAGTCGCTTTATTTTCGCTTCGACTGACAGTGTGTATGGGCTACAATCAGGAGTGATGTACGAAACAGGCACACCCGAGCCAGTAAGTCTTTTCTCCCGCCTAAAGCTCAGAATGGAAGAGCGCGTGATAAATGCACGTGGTCGGGAGTTTCATCCGACGGCTCTTCGAATTGGCACCTGCCATGGTTCGAGCCCGAGAATGCGTTTTGACCTAGCGGCAAATGCGTTCGTAAGAGATGCCATTTACAAAAAGGAAATTACAGTCAGAGGCGGCGATCAGTGGCGATCCTTAGTGCACGTAGACGACGTTGCAACAGCTTTTGTCTCGTGCATAAAGGCTCATGTGAATCTCACTAGTGGCGAAGTATTTAACGTCGGCTCAAATGACCAAAACATACAAATCAAGAAATTGGCGACTTCTGTAAAAGACTTAATTCCTGAAACAAAAATAACTTTCCTAGACGCCGGCGCAGATTTAGTGGATTACCATCTAAGCTGTAGTAAGATCCATAAAATTCTAGACTTTTCCCCTAAATGGAGCATAGAAATGAGCTTAGAACAAATGCGCGCCGCCATTGAGCAGGGGGACTTCCCAGATCCTTATGGATTGAGATATCATAATACTTAGAAAAAGTAGCATAACCACTAAAGAGTGGTTAAAATGATCCACTGGTGATTAAACACCAAGTTGGCGACAAGAGACTCGCCTTAAAAGAACTTTTTTTCGCACTATATGAGTGCTGATTTTACAATTTAAGCAGGAGGAGAAATGCAAAATTTTGAAGCAGTAATGCAACCCCGATACGCAGCGACGCAAGCCCAATCGGCTCTGGTGCGTTCCGTCTTTGGATGGATGACCATGGGGCTTCTTACTACTGGGTTTGTATCTACGTTTGTACTAAACACCCCCGCAATAGCGAATACTATTCTAGGAAGTGGAGGTCTATTTTTGGTTCTCTGCTTTGCTGAACTTGGACTTGTTTTTTGGCTTAGCGCCAGAATCATGAAAATGTCGGCAGCAAAAGCAACTGGTATTTTCTTACTATACTCTGCGCTAAACGGAGTAACACTCGCACCGCTTGCCTTTATGTACACGAGTGAGTCTATTGCCTCTACATTTATGATTACAGCGGGGCTTTTTGGATCGACGGCATTTTACGGATATGTAACCAAAAGGGACCTCTCTGGCGTAGGCAGCTTTATGATGATGGGTGTTTGGGGAATTATCCTAGCCTCAGTTGTAAACATGTTTATGCAAAGTAGCGCGCTCTCGTTTGCTATATCGATAATAGGAGTAATCGCTTTTACGGGGCTCACAGCATGGGATGTTCAAAGCATTAAGCGCATGAGCACTCAGGTCAGCGAAGGCACATCAGATTTCAGACGTTTCGCTATTATTGGTGCTCTTAAGCTGTATCTCGATTTCATAAATATGTTCATCTTTATGCTACGTTTGCTAGGAAACCGCGACTAGACTACCTGATTAGCTACATTTAAGCTGCCACTTCTCGGTGGCAGCTTACTAAACTCCTTCCTCAAGCCAAGAATTAAATCTATCGACAATAGATTTAGTAATGGGATATAATGTACGTAGGTTTAACACCTAAACGTATTAGTTTAAGAGGGCTATTTGAATATCTGTCGTTATCTGGTTACATTTGTAGCTATTTATCTTCTTATTCCCGCGCTGGCCGCCGCAAAACCGCCTGTACAAGACCCTATACAAGACTCCACAAAACAAACTACAAGCCTAAAAGCGTTAACTTCACTCGAACGATTGTTCGATATACGCCAGAAATTATTTTGGCTTAGCCCATTTGAACCAGTACTTAGCGTCGAAAAACCGCTCGTAATTAATCCGAAACTGAAGGGCTGGGACTATACTGCGAAAAAACTGATAGAGCTTGGCGTTGATACTAATTACGCACATCAGATCCTCACTGACAAAAAAATGCCGGCAAACAAGCCGATTTACTTTAGCCTTCACCCAAAAGAATCGAGAAACCTGTACAGAGGGCACAACACAGCTCAAACACGTAGGAATGCGTTGCGATTTTACAAGAAAAACTTTTACTTCTTCTTAAGGGCGAGCCATGAATTTAAGGTTCCAGACAGTGTTCTTTTGGCCCTTCTTCAAGTAGAAACCCGCTGTGGCGGATACACAGGCCGGCAAAGAGTATTTCCCGGCCTAGTGCGCCTCGCTAACGCTGCATCTGCGGAGAACATAAAGAGAAACTTCAAAAGGATAAGCAAAAGCGACAAAACTGTAACCATTGAACAAGTACGCGCCCGCGCCAAATGGCTTGAGGATACATTTCTACCTCACGCAGTGGCACTACTGGATTTGGCGAAACAAGACGGACTCCATCCGCTAGAAATTCGCGGCTCCGGCAGTGGTGCATTTGGCATTCCACAATTTCTCCCGAAAAATTATTTCACTTACGCGCTTGATGGCGATAATGACGGTAAGGTCGACTTGTTTAACGCAGCTGACGCAATATTTTCTGTGGCAAATTATTTAAGTATGCACGGTTGGACCATAAAAGCTCTCCCAGTCCAGAATCAACAGGCTGTGATTTGGCACTACAATCACTCAAAACCATACATAGAAACGGTTCTTAGCTTAGCACAGTCCTTAGAACCAAGTATTACAGACTTTAAATCCAGTGTTACAGATGAATTCATATCCGATTTTACTGCTCATATCATTCCTGCTAGCATTGAGCACTAGGCACATTAGTGAACTCTACTAACCCCTGGAATACCCTATCTTACCCACGCCTATGTGCATTGGCCGCCGATAAGCCGACAAGACTGAGCCAAGCTATGCACAACGCGGCCTTTAAGGCTCTTAATCTTCCTTTTACCTATGTCGCTTTTGATACTACAGATACAACAGCTGTTGTCGCGGCAGTCCGTAAGCTAGGCATTAGGGGATTTAGTCTGACGATTCCTCACAAAGAAGCAGCCATGACATTAGTTGACCGATTGAGCCCAGAAGCGGAGGCAATTGGCGCAATCAATACGTTGGTCAATAACGCCCGAGAACTAACTGGCTATAACACGGACTGCTACGGCATCGAACAAGCCCTTAAGGAAGCTAGTTTTGACTCGACTGACTCTAGGGTATTGATAATCGGAGCTGGTGGTGCAGCACGAGCAGCGGCTTATACGCTTAAAACTCTTGGGTCACAATCAATCCTAATAGTAAACAGGAATACTGACCGCGCGAAACAGCTAGCAGAGCATTTTGGTTTAGAGCATACTGAGTATTCTCATCTAAGCACTCTTAAGCTAACGGATTACGACCTTATAATAAACTCAACTCCTATTGGGTCCCACCTAGAACGAGAAGAAATAATTCCTCTCGACACTTCTGTGCTTGGGCCCAATATCTGCGTATTTGATTTTGTGACACAAGAAACCCCCCTACTGAGATTAGCAATAGAGGCAAATGCAAAAAGCATTGCAGGCTCTCGAATGCTTCTGCACCAAGCAGCTAGACAATTCGAACTCTTTACTACAGAGACCCCTCCGTTAAAGACCATGGAACAAGCACTAAGCCAAGCTCTTAAGCGCTGATGGTTATCATCAGCGCCTTAAAAACTAGTATTTAAAAACTAAAAAACCGCGAAGAGGGCCTGACCCCATTTATCGGGCCTGGACCCCATTTATCTTAGGGATTAATGAGCCGTAAATTATCGGGTGGATTGGGTGGCGTCGTATCAGTATTGTTACCACTAAGTAAATTGAAATACTTCAAACCGATCCGTTGATCATCAATGATGAAATCATCTACGTAATAGGTTGCATCAAGGCCTTGAGCTATGATCTCGTCCCCAAATGATAAATTTCCACCAAAAAACCACTTATTAAACTTGTGTTTTTCCGTAACACCAACCCCGTCCACCGAAATAGGCACAATCATTCTTTCTTCATCATAAATCTGTGTTACCTTACCACTCTGATCATACAACCAAGCAGTTCCATGCCCATTGGCTTCCCCAGGCGTTCCAATTTTAATATAGTATTCGACCCCAAACCATTCTTCATTGGCTAGAAACTGATTAATGGTTCCCGTAGTCCATTTGTTATCAGCAAAGGGATTTCGCCAGTCCATTTTTAATCTAACCATCTCTGATGAAATTTTCCATTGTGGTATTAAATAATTTTTTCCATAAGGTCCACCTACAACATTACTATATTCATAGTCGCCGATAGATCGAAAGCCAGTCGCAACTGTCCCAAATTTATAATAACCATAATAAGTATAGACACCGTCGCTATTCTTTGGGAACGCGTTTGCAGGATATTTTACCATAAAAAAAACATGCAATTCATCATATCCTGAATCCGGTGTGCCAGAAAGCGCATAAGGATCTGCCGGACCGCCGTTTGAATTGCCAAAATATAAACCGAATCTTCCCGGACCACGTCGTTGTTTGGCAATATCCATGATCAAACTTTTGCCATTGCCTCGCCATACATTGTCGACTCCATGAAAACCAATCCATGCATCAGAAATACTTTCCTCTGCGGCCCAATAATCATATGTATCCCATATGGAATTTGTTCCATCTAGCTTCTTTGGCATGTTAGCTTTATTCTCGTCCGTCCCTCCTAACAGTAATCCCTTCCAATCCGCTAGTGTGTCAAAACTTTCCGCAATATCAAAATTCGCCTCCAATATCTCCTGCCAGGAGCCATTTACTACAATCGGTGGTTCAGGATTTGTAGGTGGTTCAGGATTTGCAGGGAGTTCCCCGCCCTCCACAATCACTACATTATCTATTGTTCGGCTTGTGAAATTAGCTGAATTCAATGAATCAGCAAAAAATCGTACCGTATCGATGGTTACATTATTTTCAAATGCAATATTCGTGACCACCCGTCCGGCAGCTTCAACGCTGTAAATCTTATTATCTAAATCAACCGTTACCGTTATGTGCGTATTGCCACTCACTGTTGCTATTTGGGTTACTACTCCATCCACCACATGCCCCAATCCTTCGTGTGTGCTTAACCCTGTATTCGGACCTCCCCACTTTAAGTTAACGACCACACCGCCGTCTTCGGGAGACGTCTCATTCATCTGCAGTCCTTCCCCTAATTGCATCCAAAACGCATACACGCCTTCCGCTCCAGATCGCTGAAGATTTAAATCAAATGCCCATGTAATCTTGCCTTGAATCTGGGCAGGAATCGTATGATAAACTAACGGCCGATACGGATCATCATTAGCATCAAAGTTAAGGCTGCCGCCAACGATATTAACCTTAGAACTCGTTTCTATTTCAACCCAACCATTGCCCACGATTTCGGAATCTATCCGTTGCATATCATCCGAGAACAAGGTCACTAGTGGTTCATTGGCGATAGCCGCTTGCGCCATTATCCCCAGGGCAGAACAAACAAAAACAGTAAAAGTAGATATATGCTTCTTTTTCACAATAGATTACCTTCTGTGTAACCGTCACACCTCAGGCAGTGGAGTAACATATGACGGGGATACTTCTAATTGTCGCAAATCGCTTGCTTCGTTCTTGATAAAAGTCAGGGCGATCGCATCCGTGCTATAATTGAATCCTAAATTCGAGCCGCTCATGCTTTCTCGCTACTCTTTCTGCTTCTAGGTGATGGGTTCGATGCTCTTGGCTTCGAACTTAAGAGTATGCTTCATCTCTACTCGATTCTCCATAGTGTGTATTATCCCACAGTTCATTTCTAAGTGCAAGAAAAAAAGGGGTCAGGCCACGGCGATTTCAAACTTCAGCTAATCGTACTGGACATTTAAGCAAATCTAACACGGTATGTATACGAGTATTGAACTCATGAATTGCGTCTGGCAGAGCCTTGCACCCTGCCAGATTTGCACAACTGATGGCGAAGCTACGAAAAAGAGACATATTGAGAGGCCCATTTTTTGTGTGCATAGGGCTTGTCAGAAAATAAGTTGACGGTTTCAACTATTCGAAAGGTTTAACTGTATAGTTCCAAAGAGGGAATTTGTTTTTGAATTTGAGGGAAAGATTACTGAATTCTTCTTTGGAAATGCTTTTTC
>JAVJHY010879781.1:0-16464 GCA_035593235.1 Phascolosoma agassizii | reverse complement strand
AGACAGGTGACGGGTATGCGTGGTGAGGTGTCCGATTTCGTCGAGCTCGTCGCTACCGGGTGACTGGGCAACGATTTCCCAGCCAAGCACGTGGGCCTGCCTGACAATCGAGGTAAGCGCGTGACCGCGGCCGGTCGCAACGAGGCGGATGTTCGGCAAGTAGGCCCTTGAGAACGCCGATCCGTCCGGTGTCAACTTCGACAGACCGCCACGCAGCGGCGGTGTGTTCTCAATCTCCGAAATTACCGGTGGACTGTCATTGCGGTCATTTACGGAGAAGTCAAGTCTGACGGGCCTGCGTGCCTGAACGGCAAAGTTCAGCTGTGCCAACACGCTAATGGGCGGCTTTGGCTGGAAATGAACGTCAATGCCAGACCCACAGGGCAACTGGATATCGAAATACTTCGAGCCTTGGCCGAACCGTTCGCACGTCGCCGCACCCGTCTGCATCACGGAACGGGCGTGTTCGACCAAAGCGGCCTCGGCGCATCCCGACGTTATGCTGCCAACCCACTCCCCGGTCTCGCAAACCGCCATCTGGCTGCCGACCGGACGGGGCGACGAACCATCCACTGAAATCAGCGTGATCAGGCAGGTTTGCATGCCCTTTCGCTGCCAATCGAGCAAGTCGTGGATCACATATTCAGAAAACTCTCCACGTCGGCGTCGATGTTTCATCGGCTCACGTTCCAAACGGTCTTTTCTGACCCAGGACAATTCGATAGCCCAGTCCCTGAGTGGCAGACTGGCACATTAAAAGGAAATTATCACTGCAAATGGTCCGAAGGGTACTGTCATGATTTCGAACTTTGGTCGCGCAATTTTGGCCATAAATTCATATCAAGCCGCAACTGTCGCAGCCTGCCATACATCCATGGCCTGGTTGCGAAACTCGCGTAGTGTTTTTCTGGATATCAGATGGCGTTGAACGTTGAAGGTGTTGTAGACGGCTGCGTGGGTGGAGAGAAATCGTTGTGCTGATCCAGGTGACTTAGACCGCTGCATTCGTCGTTCCCGTTGTCGAGTCGGCAGGTGGGAATTCTCTGCGCGGTTGTTCTTCCTACCGCCAAATTCATGACAACTGGTGAGTTTCAAGTTTCGCCATATGATGGCAGTTTGTCGGTAATAAATGCGCCAGGGACAAACCTCTGTTTCTTCAGCAGTTTGCGCATTAGTTTGAGCGCTGCTTTCTTGTTTCGCCGAGATTGAACCAGAATATCCAGCACCTCGCCTTCGCAATCGACCTCGCGCCGCAGATACATGCGTTGGCCTTTGATGGACACGAACACCTCATCAAGGTGCCAGCGAACATCTGGTTCAGGACGCGTTTTTCTCAATTTTGAGCATAGGCTCGGCCAAACTTCAAAGCCCAGAGCTGGACCGTTTCGTATGAAACGTCAATGCCATGTTCAGCCAACAGATCTTCGACATCCCGGTAGCTGAGGGGAAATCGGCATCGGACATAGGAGAGTTTCTGCATGCAAAGACAATACTGGATCGCCAACGCCGCAGTCACTCAGTTAATGTGACAGCGCCCGTAGAACAACGAAGCCTGCACTTCACCCTGCCTGCCCATCATCACCGAATCCTCCTTATTTCAGAAGGATAGAACCAGGACCTCAAGCTCCAGGCAACAGCGACTTTTTCAACAAAACCGGCCCAGAGCTGACCTTCACAACTTACTCACGTTGGTGCAGTGCGAATGTACCAAAGCTGACCTTCAACACATCACCCTCTATCACTATGAAGTCGTTCAGGTTTTCGATTCTGATTGAGTAGAACAAAATCGAATCAGGTCTAGCGACTTTAATCGATCCTGTTTTCGCCCAAGGCTTGATCCAGTATCGTCACAGCCGTGTCTATCTCGGCCAAATTCGTAGTCAGTGGTGGCGCGATCCTGAAGATGCTGCTTACTGAACGCCGGCTGATATTCAAACAGGCCCCTAGTTCGACGCAGCGTTTGCTGATGATTGCCCCTAGTTCGTGTGCCGGAGTTTTAGCTTTCCAGTCGGTAACCAACTCAATGCCCAGCAGCAAGCCGCGCCCCCTGACGTCACCGATAATCGGATGGCGTCGTTGGAGATCGAGCAAACAGGCTTTCAGATACTCACCAAGTTCACGTGCCCGCTCCGCCAGGCCGTCTCGGACAACGATTTCCACGACCTTACTTCCCACCGCAGCCGGCAACGGATCGGCCGCGTGTGTCGTATAGAAAAGAAAGCCCTTTTCGTAGCAGGCTTGCTCGATTTGTGCCGACGCAATCGTCGCCGAAAGCGGCAGGCCCGCTCCCAACGTTTTTGACAGCGTCAAGAGGTCGGGCACAACCTCTTCGCGTTCAAATGCGAAGTTGGTGCCGGTGCGTCCCATCCCGGTTTGCGCTTCGTCGAGAATGAGGAGCATTCCCCGCTCTCGTGCTTTGTCCTTCAACGCAGCGAGATAGCCTTCGGGCAATTCAATAATTCCGCCCGAACTCAATACCGGTTCGACAAGGATCGCTGCCATCTGGCCGGTGCTTTGGCGGTCAATAATATCCCAGCCAAACTCGAACTCAGCCTGCCAATCGTAGTGACCATCTTTATTGAACGGCGATCGGTAGGCAAGTGGTGTGGGAAGGGTCAGGACACCGGGAACCGTCGGACCGTGCCCCCGACGACCGCCAGAATAAGTCGCCGCCGCGGCCCCACCGGTAACACCATGCCAGGACCGGTCGAATGCAACGATTTCAAACCCTCCCGTAAAGGTCTTGGCTATCCTGATTGCAGCTTCGTTGGATTCACCGCCGGTCGACAGCGGCAGGACACGGTTGAGGCTGCCCGGTAGGATGCCCGTCAATACCTCGGCGAAATCCAAGACAGGTTTCGAAACAAAGCCGCTGTGAAGATGATCGAGTTCGGTCATCATGTTTTGTACAACCGTTGCAATCTCAGGGTGGCAGTGACCCAAAATTGCGCTCATTTGCCCCGAAGTGAAATCGAGGATCTTGCACCCGTTGATATCGTAGATGTAGGAACCCTGGGCTCGCGCAATTGTCTGCGGAGCGAAATCGCCACCGTAACGGAAAACTTGACTGCGCGAATTGTTGTTCATGTGTCTAAGAATCCGAAATTACAAAGGTGCATAGAGCAATGTCTCGCATCGCAGCTTAGCGAATCTGGAGACCACAGAACACCAGATCCGCCAAAATGTTTGAGCTCCAAGTCTCTTGGGTGTTTGGGGATGCTAGGCTTCAAGGTGGTGGGAGACAACTTGGTCTTTGCCACGATGTCTCGAGAGCACGAATGGAGCTTTCACACACAATGCGAGAGACGGTCCTCTTCGTCGCGAACGCTCGAAAAGCGTTGCGTGGCGGAGTGTCTTAATTGTCCAGCCATCGGAGTTCATCGCGATGCCGGCTGACGATTTCGCGCAAGAGAGTTACGGTTTCGCTGGCCAGTTTGGATTTGTTTTGCTCGCCTGTGATCATGCAGATGCGGCGGGTGATTTTCTGCTGCGTCAATGCCCGCACATGTAAGTGGCCGTGCTCCAGATCGCGCGCCACGCTGCTGAACGGCAGGATCGTGGCGCCTTCTCCTTCTGCTGCAAAGGCGTTGAGGCCCCCGACCGAGTCGACCTCGCGCGCCACCCGCAAAGGGTGGCCTGCCTGGTCGAACGCAGCCGAAATGAAACTGCGATAATGGGCCTGCCGATTGGGCAGAACCATCGGTAAACGGCAGGCCTCTTGCATTGTCATCGGGTCACCATCGCTGCCGATGACATCGGCCCTGCCGACTACAAACAGGTTTTCGTGCCCGATAGTCTCGACAACAGCGCCCGATGGTGTTGGCGGGGCATAGCAGATGCCGATGTCGACATCGCCTGAAGCGACCAGCTGTTGCGTTGTCAGATTGAGGTTCTCGAACACATTGATGTTGGCGGACGGGAACGTGCTAGAGAACTGCCGGAGCAAGGGAACAATGATGATCGCGCCAACTCTCAGCGGCAGGGAAATTTTGATCTCGCCGGTTTCGGTTCCAGCCAGCCGTTCCATGTCGGCGCTGAGGATTTTCAATTCCTGAAGAATGGTCCGGGCATGATCGGCAAATACCTCACCGGCATGGGTTGGGCGAACCCCACGCCCGGTGCGTTCAAACAGCTGTATACCCTGGCTGGCTTCAATGTCCCGGATGATTCGGCTCAGGGCGGGTTGCGACATGCCGAGCCTAGAGGCGGCCCGGGAGAACGATCCGCACTCGCAAACGCACATAAATATCTCCAGATAGCGAAACTTCAAGGCCCGCTCCATACTGGCTAGTGACCGGTTGAACATGCCAGAACAATTCCATTATGGAAACAGCTGTTGTGCTCGGGAAATTCCGCAAATCTGTGCGCCTTCGTGGACATGGCATCGTTGCGACATATCAATAATGTTATAGCTGATTGTGCATTTCAGTTAGTTCCATACGCCCTCGCAATGAGACATGCTGCCGGCAAGATTCATTGAGAGTGGCAGCCATGAATGCACGGGCAAGACGCTCACCGGCAAAGCGGCGGCGCAAGGACGCAACGCGCATAGAGCAATCTGTGCTGCCTGCTGCCCGCGCTTTTTCCGCCACCGATCTGGTCTCTCAACAAGACGTTGCGCGCATTCATGACTATTCACTGGAGCTTTTGCGGGACGTCGGGCTTGAGTTCGAGTTACCGGAAGCGCTTGACATTCTCGAGCGGGCCGGAGCCGATGTCGACCGGCCGACCGGCATGGTGCGGTTCGCTCCCGAACTGGTCGAACGGTTCGTAGCACTTGCTCCAAAGGAATTCCCGGTGGTGGCGCGAAATCCGCAAAAGTCACTGCACCTGGGCGGCGATAGCATTGCTTACGGTTCTGCTGCGAGCACACCGAACACCATCGACCGGCAAAGTGGCCGCCGGCCGGGCACGCAGCGCGATTTCCGCGACCTGATCAAGCTTTGTCACATGCTGCCGACCTGTCAGTTCATGTCGGGTTATCCAGTCGAGCCTTCGGACCTGCCGGCTGAGACGCGTCATCTCGACTGTCTGCAGGACTTACTGACCCTGACGGATTGCCCGATCCGCATTTACGCCATTGGGCGCGGTCGGGTGCGCGATGCGCTGGAAATGATCCGGATTGCCCATGGTATCGGCAGCCAGGAGTTGGCAGCGGCACCCCGGGCGTTCACCGTGCTCAACGTCAATTCGCCGCTCAAGGTCGATGCACCGCTGCTCGATGGCGCCATCGAGATGGTGCGCAACGGTCAGGCGGTCATCGTCTCACCGGCTGCCTTTGCCGGTGCCATGTCGCCGATCACCGTGTCGGGAAGCCTGATCCAGCACAATGCCGAGTGTCTGGGCACGATTGCTTTTCTGCAGATGGTGCGCGCCGGTGCGCCGGTGTTCTACGGCTCGCTGTACACCAACATCGACATGAAATCCGGCGCTCCGGCGATGGGCACGCCCGATGCGCTGATCGGTGCTCTGGCAACCGGCCAGATGGCCAAGCGTTATGGCATCCCGCAACGGGGTTTTCTGGCCAGTTCGTCAAATGCGGTTGATGCGCAGGCCGCCTATGAGTCGATGTTCTCGGCCTGGGCGGCGTATCTGTCGGGTGTCAATCTGGTCTTTCATTCGCACGGCTATCTGGAAAGCGGGCTGATGACTTCGTTCGAGAAGGTCATGCTCGACTCCGATCTGATCGCGATGATGAACGCCATGGCGCGGCCCGTCGATCTGTCGGACGCCGAAGAGGCCATTGAAGCAATCAAACAGGCCGGGCCGGGTGGGCATTTTCTGGATTCAGCCCACACCATGTCACGCTACCAGACAGCGTTTCATTCACCGATGTTGTCGGACTGGCGGCCCTATGAGTTCTGGGCAGCGGATGGCGGCAAGGATTATGCCGAGCGGGCTACGGAGAAATGGCAGGCATTGCTCGCAGCCTACGAACCGCCGGACATCGATGCCGGCACGGTGGCGGAGCTCGATGCCTACCGGCTGCGGCGTCAGGCACAAATTGCCGAAGAAGGGCTTTGAGCCATGGCCCAGTACAGCTCACTTCTCTCGCCCTTCAAGTTACGCCAACTTGAGCTGAAGAACCGGGTGATCAGTGCTGCCCACGCGCCTGGATATGCTGAAAATGGCAAGCCCGGATTGCGCTACCAGCTCTATCATGAAGAAAAGGCCAAGGGTGGCATTGCGCTGACAATGTTCGGCGGTTCGTCCAACGTGGCGCGGGATTCCGGCTCGATCTACGGTCAGATCTACGTCGGATCGGACGACATTATCGCGCCATTTCGCGAGTTTTCCGAACGCATCCATAAACACGACTCCACCCTAATGTGCCAGATTACCCATATGGGCCGGCGCACATCGTGGAGCAGCGGCGACTGGCTGCCGACGCTGGGACCATCGGTGATCCGCGACCCGGCGCACCATTCGGTACCGCGCGAGGCCAGCGCGGCCGATCTGCGGCGTATTGCCGGAAAGTTTGCTGATGCCGCATGGCGCTGCCGTGAAGGCGGGCTGGATGGTTGCGAAATCCTGTCCAGCGTGCATCTGATCGGCCAGTTCCTGTCGCCATTGTCAAACCGGCGTCAGGATGCTTATGGCGGCGAACTGGAGGCCCGATCGCGGTTTCTGTTCGAGGTGCTGGAGGCGGTGCGTGAGCGGGTTGGTCCGGACTATGTGGTTGGCGTGCGCTACACTGCCGATGAAAGCAACGCAGACGGTATGAGCGCCGATGAAGGCATCGCGCTTGCCCGGCTGATTGGTGAACACGGGGCGTGCGACTTTCTCAACGTCAACGGCGCTTACGGCGGGTCGACGACGGGTCTGGCGGAGTCGTTTCCCGGCATGGGAGCGAAAAGCGCGCCATATGTCGAACTGGCAAAGCGGGTGAGGGAGGCGAGCGCCCTGCCGGTCATGCAGGCGTCGCGGTTGTCCGATCCGGCAACCGCCAATCACGCCATCGAGAGCGGTTGTCTCGACCTGGCCGGCATGGTGCGGCCGCACATTGCCGACCCGCACCTGGTGAATAAGCTGGTGCACGGACAAGAAGCGCGCATCCGCCCGTGCGTTGGCGCAAGTTACTGCCTCGACCGGGTCTACCATGGCGGCGATGCTCTGTGCCTGCACAACGCCGCCACCGGGCGCGAACAAACAATGCCGCATGACATTTCCCCGGCAACCGAACCTCGCACAGTAGTGGTCGTTGGCGGCGGACCGGCGGGCATGGAAGCTGCCCGCGTCTGCGCAACCCGTGGGCACAAGGTGACGCTGCTGGAAGCCGCTGGGCAGTTGGGCGGTCAAATCCGCATTGCAGCGCGCGCGGCATGGCGCAAGGACATGATCGGCATCGCCGACTGGCTTGCAGACGAGATCGAGACGCTCGGCGTTGATGTGCGGTTGAACACTTTTGCCGATGAGGAGGACGTCGTAGCACTGTCGCCCGATGTCATCATCGTTGCCACAGGCGGCGTTCCCAATGTCGACATTGCGGCTGGGGGCGAGTTGGTTTGCAACGGTTGGGACATACTGACCGGTCAGGTCAAGCGGGCCGATGAGGTTTTGATTTTCGACGATGCTGGGGGACATGCGGCGGCCTCTCTGGCGCAGTTCATGTCTGATGAAGGCAGTGCGGTCACCCTGGTCACGCCGAACCGCAATGTCGGCCGGGCAATCGGTGGCGGGAACTATCCGGTCTACCTGAAAGCCCTCTACGAAAATGGTGTGTCCTTGCTGCCGGACAACAGGCTGGTCGGTGTCGAGCGTGACGGCAACCGCATGCGTGCCGTTCTGAAGAACGAATACACGCGCCGGACCGAGACCCGTATCGTCGATCAGGTGATTGTCGATCAGGGCACCCTGCCTTGCGATGAAGTTTTCCAAGCGCTTACCGAAAGATCGCGCAACCTGGGGGAGATCGACATCGAAGCGCTGACAAGTGGTGCGCCGCAGCCGGACCAGCTCAACCCGGATGGCGACTTCGTTCTGTTCCGCATCGGCGATGCCGTTGCCAGCCGCGATATTCACGCCGCCGTCTACGACGCATTGCGATTGTGCATAACACTATGATTGGCCGGTCCCCATGCAGATGACATCGCCCGACACTCCCACCATGCCATTGAACGCGGTTGAGCGCATTGCCGGTCTCATCGCACATGCTCCTGGTTGCCAAAACGCCGAGGCCCGGGCACGGGCGCGCCGCGCGGTGCTCGATACGATCGGTTGCATGTTTGTCGGCATTGGCGAAGCGACCCCGCAAGTAGTGCTTGCGTCGGCGCAAACCTGGGGCAGTGGCGATGCGGTTGTCGCGGGTAGCGATGTTGTGTTGCCGGCGCCCTGGGCGGCTCTGGTCAACGGCACGGCAGCCAAGGCGTTTGACTTCGACGACTGGGACGAGCCCGGCCTCACCCACACGACATCCGTGCTGTTGCCGGCGCTGCTTGCCGCCTTCGATGGGACTGAGGCGACCGGGGCCGACCTGATCGATGCCCACATTGTTGGCGTCGAGGTGATCATGCGGCTTGGCGAAGCTGTCAATCCCGGGCACTACGCGCTTGGCTGGCACGCCACCTCCACCGTCGGGGCAATCGGCGCTGCGGCTGCCTGCGCCAGGGCCATGCGCCTCACCCAAGCGCAAGCGGCCAATGCCATTGCCCTATCGACCAGCATGGCCGGTGGTTTCACCAGCCAGTTCGGCAGCGCCGCCAAGCCAATGCACGCCGGCCTTGCGGCAAAGGCCGGTTTCATGTCGGCCTCGCTGGCCAAACACGGCGCAACGGGTATCGCCGACACGCTTGATGGGCCGGTGAGCTTTTTGAGCATGATGACGAAAGCGGATCGCGCAGATGTCGATCGTGCGATGGCGCAACTCGGGCAACCGTGGGCGATCATCGAAAACGGCCTGCATGTAAAACTGTTTCCATCCTGTGGCGGCACGCACCGGGTCGTGCAAGCCGCCATTGAGCTGTTCCAGGCGCACAATCTGGCCAACACGGAAATCGCCAGTGTCGAAATTAACGTTCCCGATTACCTGGCCGATTTGCTTCCCTACGCTGTGCCCGACACGGTTGAGCAGGCATTGTTCAGTTTTTCGTATTGCGTTGCAGCCGCACTTATACATGGCCGCCTCGGCATCGATGAATTCACCGATGCAGCAATCCGCGACCAGTCCGTACGGGCTCTCGCATCGCGCGTGATCATTTCGACGCGCCAGGTTCCGCATCGCGAGCGAGTGTTCGTGAAAGACGACTTCGACACGATTGAAGTGACAACCGCTGACGGCTCAAAGCTAAACGCGGCGGTCGATATTCCGCATGGCGCACCGCCCAACTTCGCCACCGACGATGATGTCCGCGCCAAATTCGATGACCTTGCAGGGCGCGTTACCACCGGCGAACACGCTCAAGCCCTGAGCAAAATGATTCTTGCGAGCAAGAAGGACTGGCCCATCAGCGAGTTGATGCGGCTTTTGCGCCTTGCTTTGGCATAACCCAGGCAAGCGAAAGACTATCGAACTGTTCTGACTGCAAATTGAAAGGGAGGAAGACCATGAAACGCAAAACAGGATTGACCAACTTAGTAACCGGCGGATCCGGCATGACACGCAGGGATGTGATCAAGACCGGCGCTGCCGGAGCCCTGGCGGTTTCCTGCGGTCTCGCGCTGCCGGGAGCATCGTTTGCCGCAACGCCCAAAAAGGGCGGACACGTGCGCTATGGTGTACGCGGCGGTTCAACGACCGACAGCCTTGATCCGGCAACTTTTGGCGATGTGTTCATGCGCACGCTGGGTTACGGCACCTCGAACACGCTGACCGGCATTGGCGGTGACAACTCGCTGGTGCCCGAGCTGGCGGAGAGCTGGGAGGGACGCGCCGGTGCGGCTGAATGGGAGTTCAAGCTGCGTAAGGGTGTTGAGTTTCACAACGGCAAGACGCTCGATGCCGACGACGTCATCGCATCAATCCAGCACCATCGCGGCGAAGATTCCAAATCGGGCATGAAGACGCTGCTCAAGCCGATCAAGGAAATCCGCAAGGTCGATCAGAATACGGTGTCGTTCGTGCTGGATGGCGGCAATGCCGACTTCCCCGCCATATTCGCCGACTACCGCATGATGATCGTGGCGGCAAAGGACGGAAAGACGGACTGGAAAGATGGCAACGGCACCGGTGGTTACATTCTCAAGAACTTCAATCCAGGTGTCAGCGCGACGCTTGAGCGGGCGCCGAACTATTGGGCGGCGGGCGAACGGGCGTTCTTCGATAGTGTCGAGATTTTGCGCGTGCCAGACGTCTCGGCACGTGAAAACGGGCTGATTACCGATAGCCTGGACATTATCGATCAGGTCGATCTGAAAACCGTTCATCTGTTGAAACGCAACGCCGCGGTTGAAGTTGCCGACACGGCCGGCGCGCTGCATTACACCTATGCGATGAACACCCAGGCAGCACCTTACGACAACAATGATGTCAGGCTGGCGCTCAAATATGCCCTCAACCGCGAGGAGCTGGTGAAGAAGATTCTTTATGGCTATGGCACGGTCGGCAATGACCATCCGGTGGCGCCGACGATGCAGTACTACGCCAAGGATCTCGAACAGCGGATGTATGATCCCGACAAGGCCAAGCATCATCTCAAGAAGGCCGGCTTGTCGGAATTGAAGGTCGATCTGCACGTATCCGACTTTCTCTACGCCGGAGCGACCGACGGTGTCGCCCTGTTCAGGGAAAGTGCCGCCAAAGCGGGCATCGACATCAATATCGCGCGCGAGGCCAAGGATGGATATTTCTCCAACGTGTGGATGAAGCGGCCGTTCGTTGCCTCATACTGGGGCGCCAGGCCGACCGCCGATCTGATCCTGTCAACCGGGTATGCCGCCGGCGGTGCCTGGAACGACACGTTTTTTGCGCACGATAGTTTCAACAAGCTGCTGGTTGAAGCCCGCGGCGAGCTTGATGCTGCCAAGCGTGGTGCGATGTATCAGGAAATGCAGGCCATTCTGCGCGATGAAGGCGGCGTTGTCGTACCAATGTTCGCCAACAACGTGTTTGCCATGTCGGCCAAGGTTGGCCATCCAACGGCGATGGCGGGCAACTGGGAGCTTGACGGCGGCAGGTCAATCGAGCGCTGGTGGTTCAAGTAACCGCGAAGCCTTGAACCGATTCCCGGACAGACCGGCGGCGGCCCGTACAATGTGGCTGCCGCCGGCGTGTTTGCGCTTCAAGACCATTAGGAATGGACTCGACCATGTTGTCACAAACAGCGTTTGCCTCGACCCCCGATGGTCTTGTTGCACTGAACGATGCCGCTTGGCGTGCGGTTGCCGCACGGGCTGACAAGATAGCGCGCACAATGGTTGAGGTGCCCGCTGCAATCCCGGCTGGAGAAATAGTGAGCGAATCTCGCTTTGGCGCGGACTTTCCGGCGCTGCGGCATCTGGATTGCGCTATCGAGCGTGCTGCGCACGGCCCTCTGGCGAAACTGGCCCAGATGTTCGCCGGTATCGTGAGCGACCTGCACTGGTCACAGAACCTGAACTACACTACCGGAAACTGCGCACAATCGTTTCTCGACGGCTATGCCTATGCAGCATTTTCCGGACCGCAAGGCCCCATCCATATCGATGCGCCGCGCGGCGGTTTCATGCTGATGGGGCCGGATGTGTTCTACAAGGACCACAATCACGCACCGGTCGAAGTCTACCTGATCCTCACCCCCGGCGCGCAATGGCGGCTGAATGAGGGCGAGTGGTTCGACGTCGAAGCTGGCGACCTGATCCTCCACCATGCCTGGCAGATGCACGCCATGCGTACCCGTGGCGAACCCATGCTGGCGTTCGCCGGCTGGCTCGAAAAAGGCAGCCGCACCGGCATCGGTTTTGCCAAGGACGGAGTTTGATGCGCAAGTCCGTCCCGCCCCTGGGTTGTGTAAGACTCAGGGCCCCCACTTCAACGCAGCCGAGGTTTCCCTCGGTCGCAGCTTGACCTGTTCATAGCCAATGGCGTGACGGTTGCGTGGTGGCGAATTACCGGAATTTTTTAGTGTTGCACACAGCCGACAACATCGCCTACTGGCACGTAGGACTTATGTAGCTAAATTGAAAAACTTCTGCTTGACCTCTGGCAACGGAAACGTGCGAAGCTTTACGGTTCTATCGCCACTTGGCGATGAGCGCTTCTCACAACGAGAATGCTGCATGTCCAATTTCTGCTCGATGTGATCGAATGTTCTTCTTTCGAAAAGGCTGTTTCCAAAGGTCGCATTGCGGAAATTCGATTGCCCCCTTCGCAGTTGCAGCGAAAGTCCGCTTTCCGCCCATTCTGTTGAAAAAGTCGAATTTACAGAAACGCTCAATTCTTGGCAATTGCGGGCTCAGACAGAAATCGGAGCTGAATTGCCTCTGTATGCTGCGGAGGACACGCCAGAAGACCAATCCGTTCAATTGACCGTCCCCCCAGCCGAGAATTCTTACTGCCCTTCCAGAACGAAGAATCTCGCAGACCTTGGCCAAAACCCGACTTTTTCAACACAATCCGCCCAACGTCGCCATTCTTCTCTACGCCGCATAGCAGAGACAGCCAACATTTGCGTTGGGTGAAGTGAGAGATTGGACTGGACTTCACTTGCGAAGCGAGCATGAATGAGAGGTGTCGACGGTCAGGAAGTTCCGGCCGTTTGGTATGATAACGATTGCCCGCCGGAGTGCGGGCTCTGGGTGGTGCAAGCGTCGGATTGTCCGATGCCATCCAGAGAGGTTGTCATGAGCATTCAACATTCAAGTTCGCAGACGTCGCAGGCAGGGGCCAATTCGCCAGGTACTCGATCCAAGACCGCATCATTGAAGAAGTCGGACCTGATCCTGCGGGCACTGCGCCGCAAGACCGGGGCAAGTATCGATGATCTGTGCACGCTGACGGGCTGGCAGCCCCACAGCATCCGCGGTTTCTTGTCGGGAACTGTGAAACGCAAGCTTGGCCATCAGATCCACAAGCACAAGGATGCCAAGGGCAAGACCCGTTACATGATCGATCGCACGGGGTCACTGACATGAGTAACAAAAGCCAAGCCTGCAATGCTCACGAGCCCCTTTCAGACATCTCGCGCCTAGGCCGAACTGAACTGCTGGAACGCTGGCGACATGATTGGGGCCGCGAGCCCCCAGGCTACATCAGCCATCGGTTACTAGAACTGTCAGCAGGCTGGCACCTGCAGTGCCGAATGTATGGTGGTCCCGATAAGGAGCTAAGGCGCCTGGTGCGAGTGCGTGCTGGAGATGTGCCCCGCAGAGTTGTCATTAAGTCAGGAACGCGGTTGGTACGCGAGTGGAACGGGCGGACACATCATGTGGAAGTCCTAGAGCAGGGCTTTTGTTGGAATGACCGAACGTTCAGATCGCTCAGCTCGGTTGCCAAGGCCATCACCGGCAGCCACTGGTCCGGACCCAGGTTCTTCGGGCTATGAACAACAGGCGAACCTTGCGATGCGCGATCTACACGCGCAAATCAACCGAAGACGGGTTGGAACAGGACTTCAATTCCCTGCATGCTCAGCGCGAGGCATGTGTCGCCTTCGTCCACTCGCAAGCCGGTCAAGGCTGGCAGGTGATTGACGAAAGCTTTGATGATGGTGGCATCTCAGGAGCCACAATGGATCGGCCCGCGCTCAGGTTGCTGCTTGAACGGATTGCCGAAGGCAAGGTCGACATCGTGGTGGTCTACAAGATCGACCGGCTGACCCGGTCGCTGATGGACTTTGCCCGCATGGTCGAACTGTTCGACAAACACCAGATATCTTTCGTATCGGTCACCCAGCAGTTCAATACCACAACCTCGATGGGACGGCTCACCCTGAATGTCCTGCTTTCCTTTGCCCAGTTTGAGCGTGAGGTCACGGCCGAGCGCATCCGTGACAAGATTGCAGCGTCCAAGAAGAAGGGCATGTGGATGGGTGGCCTGGCCCCCCTTGGCTATGAGATTGAAGACAGGCAACTGATCGTCAACTCCAAGGAGGCCGGCACGGTCAAGGCGATCTACAAGCTCTATCTCGACCGCGAGAGTGTTCGCAGTCTGAAGGACGAACTCGATCGCCTGGGTGTCACGAGTAAGGTGCGCACCTATGCCAATGGAAGAACCGTTGGTGGTGTCCCATTGTCTCGCGGCATGCTCTACCGGCTGTTGTCCAATCCGATTTACGTCGGCCGCATCCCTCATAAGGGCAAGACCTATCCGGGCCAGCATGAAGCCATCGTTCCAAGAGACTTGTGGAATGCCGTACAGCAGAAGCTCGCGGACAATTGCGCCGGCCAAACGTCGCGGAGCAAAGCTTCTTATCCAAGCCTCTTGACTGGCCTCTTGTTCGATGAGACAGGCGATCGGTTGACGCCGACCCATGCAAACAACCATGGCAAACGGTACCGGTTCTACATCTCGCACCGGCTGATGCTGCACAAGGGCAGGGATGTCGGTGGCTGGCGCTTACCGGCGCGAGAGCTTGAGCAGGCCGTTCTAGTCGGATTGACCCAAACCCTCAGAGACCCGAAGCAAGTCATTGAATTGACTCAGATGCAACGGGCAGATGCGGCATCTCTTGACAGCTGTTGGGCAAATGCACGCGGGATTGCGGATGAGCTTGAAGCGAGCGGGGTCAATCGATCATTGTTGCATCAGATCATAAGACGCATTGAGGTCCGGTCCGGCGAACTGGAGATGCAGATCATTCGCTCATCCCTCTACTCGCTGCTGACAGGCAACAAATCTAAACCACCTGCCATCGACATCGATGATGTTGCAAAGATCACCTTACCCTTCCGGCTGCGCCGTCGCGGTGTTGAAGCCAGGCTGGTGTTGAACGACGCAAGGCCATCAGCTGGCAAACAGGATCCTAACCTGATCGGCCTCGTTCGAGATGCGCATCGATGGATGAGGGCGCTGACAGACGGCAAGGTTGGTTCCGTCAATGAATTGGCGGCCTTGGAAGCCATTCCGGCCAGTGAAATCAGTCGCACGCTGCCAATCGCATTCATGGCCCCGGACATCACCAAAACCATCCTGCTCGGCAATCAGCCGGTCGAATTGACAGCTGAACACATCAAGCGCGCCGGCAAATTTCCTGCCTGCTGGCAAGAGCAACGCAAACTCCTCGGCATGCCGGTATAGGCACAAAGCCTTCCCGAAAAGAGCGAAGCTATCCCAACCTTCTGGTGGTCTCATTGCCGAACAGAGACAGCGGGGCAATTCTACGGCATTTGGCGCCTCAACCCCAGTCTCACCGCCAGAAGGCAGGTTACGCATTCCTCGTAACCTCCCGGAATGTCGGGACATTCCAAAGAGCCGCCAGATGAACGTACTTTGAGCAGGGTAGGGTGGTGGTGCTGGTAGTCATGAGCGAACTGGTCTCTGTTTTCCCTGTTTTACAGGGAAAAAACAGGGAAAAAATGCAATTCTTGTAGACGTGTCTGTGCCAAATTTGCCAGCAGTCTGGGCAAAATAGAGCCTGGGCAGTAATTAGGACGGGAAATTTAACAGGGAAAGTTTTGCGGTTAACAGGGAAATTGATTGGCAGAACAGGGAGGCCGTTGTTCTGGATCAGGCACAGTTCGTGGATTTCGGCACTCACATTGCTACCCACTAGATATTGAAGCGCTCTTGCTCGCATGTCGATATCTGGTATCAGCGCTTGACAATGTTCCGATTAAGTTCTAAACAAGAGAGGACCGGCTCAATTGATAAGGGCCGGTTCTTCGATCGGGAGACCAGCGCCCGAGATCTTTAACGTCGGACGCTGGTATTTTTGGTCCAGTGCTCCGATAATTTGAGGAGTGCTGGATTGTCAAATCTTACAATTGACTACGTCGCCACAGGGGCATTGCGCATGAACGAGCGCAACGCACGAACCCATTCCAAACAACAGATCGACCAGATCGAAGCGTCGATCAGGGCCTTCGGTTTCACCAATCCGCTTTTGGTTGATGAAGCAAATGTCCTGATTGCCGGTCATGGGCGTTTGGCTGCTGCAAGACGTCTCGGATTGAACAAGGTTCCCGTTGTCAGGCTTGTCCATTTGTCAGGGCCCGAGAAGCGGGCCTTGATGCTGGCCGACAACAAGATCGCGCTGAATGCCGGTTGGGATCTGGACATACTCGCCAGGGAGCTGGCCGACCTGTCATCGATGGATCTTTCCATTGACATCGATCTAACTGGGTTTGAGACAGGCGAGATCGATCTGCTCATCGGTGATGGTGAGGGGCCTTTGGAGGCCGAACCGGTTCCCGAGCCGGATCTGGACCGGTTGGTGATCACGCGTCCAGGTGACGTCTGGCAGCTTGGCCCGCATCGGGTGATGTGCGGCAATGCCCGGGATGAGAACGCCGGAGCAATACTGCACCACATAAGCGGTGGAATGTTTCTGCTGTGGCGGAGCAAAAGTGCACCGCTGATTTTAAGTCTTTGAGCTGGTTTTGAACTGGCTT
>JAVJHY010878735.1:0-16467 GCA_035593235.1 Phascolosoma agassizii | reverse complement strand
AATGAACGACCCGCATGCGCAAATCCACGATGCGCCGCATACTCAAGTGGCGTGATACCTTGCAACCATAGCTTCACGGCATTCATGTAACGCGCATCGCTGATATTCAGTTGACCGTTGTTTTGCTGAAAAGCGTCGAGAATTGCGTACAGCTTGCGCTCCTTCTCGCTTTGATATTTCCAGTAGGCATCCATGGTAAGCCGAAAAGGATCTTCCCACTTATCCCAATCGACGATCTTAATGCCTTCGTAAGTATCGTAAGGAAAGACCTCGTCCATCGGTTGGTAAGTGGTTTCCCAATCGAGCCCTCGCGTCATCAGGCTGTATCTTTCTTTCAGGCCAAGTCGCTTTGTTTTCGCCATGGAGAGTCCTCTCTCGCTATCGAGATAAAATTAGTGTTTAGCGTTTGCTTGTCTTAAGCGTTCCAAGCAATCACGAATTCGTCGTCGTCTTCGTCGATATTGCCGCCAAGCGAAATAAGGTTGATGTGCATTTCCTGCAGATCAAAATCACGGCCGACCTTCTCGGAAACGGTTTCGCGGCGAACAACCAGCCGCCCGGGACAATCGATCTTCACCATGCCCGGTGTTTCATTCGCCACCGCATCAGAATTATCCTGCAAAATTGCTTCGATAATCGGTTGCGATTCCGAGTTATTTTGGAATGCAATAAAAACATTATCGGCCATGAGCGCTGCTCCCGTTGGCTAAGTGTTACAGATTTAAACCGGCCTTTTGCGCGCGGCTTGCGATGGCGTCCATTACGTCATCAAGCTCTGCGGTGGCCGCGTTTTCAAACGCAAAATCCGCAAGCGGTTTCACCGCGCCTTGTACCCGCGGCGTCCATTTCGCCAGCCACTGCTCGATGTGAGATTTGGGCTCCGCCGAGAATGCGAGGCTCTCCATCGTCGGTGTATGCCAGTGCAAGGGCTTCATCGAAATTGTGTGCTACGTCGCAACCCTTAGCGATGAAACTCTCGTTTCGGGTGAGCACGATGTTTCGACGTTGGGGCAGTGGCTTCCCGATCGATTCGTAAGTGCGCCGTCCCATGATGACGGCGTGTCCGAGGGTGATTCGCTTGAAGTGCTTGAGGTCTTCCGAGATGTGCCAAGGCATCTTCCCGTCGGCACCTATCACTTGATGCTGCCCCCACGCAACCACGATCGCAAGTGGCCTACTCATGCTACACAGATACCGGTGCGCGAATGGCGGGGGCGGGGTTGTAGTCGATGAGTTGAATATCGTCGTAGTCAAACGCGAAGAGGTCGTGCACATCGGCGTTGAGCTTGAGCGTAGGCGGCACGTGGGGCGCACGTGCCAGCTGTGTCTGCGCCTGTTCAACGTGATTGTTGTACAAATGCACATCACCAAAGGTATGGACGAACTCCCCGGGCTTAAGGCCGCACGCGTGGGCAATCATGGCGGTCAAGAGGCTGTAACTCGCAATGTTAAATGGCACGCCCAGAAACACGTCGGCGCTTCGTTGATAGAGCTGACACGAGAGTTCCGATGCCTGGGAGTCGACGTAGAACTGAAACAATGTATGGCACGGAGGCAAAGCGACTTGATCGGCTTCTTTGGGATTCCATCCCGACACGATGTGGCGCCTACTGTTGGGGTTGTTCGTTATCGCGTCAACAACTTGCTTCACTTGATCGACACCGTCTGTGGCGTAGGAACCGTCGGCCAGCACGGTTGCGCCGAAGTTGCGCCACTGATGTCCGTAAATGGGCCCGAGATCGCCCTCGACTCGGCCAAATTTTGCGCACTGTTCCTTTGTGGCCCACTCGTTCCAAATGCGAACCTTCCGCTCTTTCAACCAATCGACGCGGGTATCGCCGCGAAGGAACCACAACAGCTCTACGACGACCGAATGAAAATGCACCTTTTTCGTCGTAAGCAACGGAAAGTGCTCACGTAGGTCGAAACGAATCTGACGCCCAAAGAGACTGCGTGTCCCTGTTCCGGTGCGATCGTTGCGACCTCGACCGTGTTCAAGTACTTCACGTAGCAAGTCGAGATACGCCTTCACCGGAGGTCCTTTCTGCCAAGAGGTAACGGATGAAGAAGGTACCAATCCGGAGCCCCACTGGACCAGGGCAATTGGCGGAAAGCGCGCCGGTCACCGTGGGGTCAAGCAAAGACGTCTCGTAGAGCCATTCCTGTCGGGGAACAGATGAACACGCGCGATCCATGCATGAGGGCTGGAAAAGGAACGAGAGGACCGAGCGAAAGGGCGCCTACTTCTCGAGCTTAGACGCGAGCATCACGACCACTCCGGCCACCAACAAAATGACGATGATCGAAATCAGGAGGCCCAGACCCTGCCCGCGTGATCGTGCAACGAGGGGTCGGCCGTGTCGGTCGAAACTTCGCGACGACACGTCCATCTCGACACCGATGGCTCTAGCATGGTTGGCATCAGGGTCGTTGCCTTCGGAGTGTTTCGAGGCGGACGTTTTGTCTTGAATGCTCGTAATGCGGTAAGTCGTTACGCTCCGCGCGGCCCCGGAATGAACCGTTCGCGCGGTGGGCTTTCGAATGGTCTGCGAATAAATCGCATGGGGCACTTTGGTGGGATCCATGGGTACAGCAGATGATGATTCCCACGATCGAAACTGTTTCAACCGATCCATTGGCACTGCAAGGATCGCCAGATCAAGCGCCGTGGGCGGTACGGGATCGTTGGGTCCGTAGAGCACAATCTCTGCGCGGTCGCCGTCGGTGTGCCAAACGTAAAGCGCGTATCCACCTTCGCGGGGAGGAACCCAAAGTGGTTCGCCGGGACGAATGCGCGTAGGTACTACACCGGGGTTCAATGCGCGGATCGCCGCCACATGTCGCACAGATCCCATCTCGCGCTTCGCAATGTGTCCGAGGGTGTCGCCTGAACGGACGCGCACGATGTGTGCAAGATGATTACTCACCAGCGTGCAATCAATGTCAACGCGATGCGAAAGCACGGGGGGAAGTGCAGGCATACCGGGTTCGGATGCACCGGACGCCACGCTGGACGAGGTGCACAAGATGATCAACCCAAGGGCAATGATCACAATGAAACCTATGCAAAGAATCGCACGAGACACGACCGCTCCTTCGAACCCTACACCCTGCACCTTAGCCGAATTTGGAGGATCCACAGCTATCCCGCCGCGTAAAATAGAAGCCTCTTTTTGCACTAAAGACGCATTCCCGCGCGCCCGATGTAACTGGTCAGCTTTGCGTTTTGGGCCGTACAAATCGAATAGTGTGAATCCTCTTGGACGGTACATCTATGAGCAGTACGCCCTCCACGGGAAACACCCAGGCGTACTCCATGAGCTGACGCCTCGTCATGCGATTGCGCCAAGTTGCGGACTTGCTACCGCCCTTGATTTCCGCCACGAAGTAGACCCCTCGACGCTCAACAATCGCATCGGCTCGCACGACAAAAGAGTCGCGCTCGCCATCAACTTCGAGCCACCCTCGTTCGCACACCTCTCGTTCGACGATTCGGTATCCTGCACTCCGCAACATGCCCCATGCGCGCTGCTCGCCGTCGGCGCCCCTTCGTCTTGATCCTCTTACCCGACGCTCGATGTGTCTGCGCGAACCTCGGAGCCCTAGCCACAACCCCACGGTCGTGCACAGCAAGGCCACCAGCAGCGAGATGATGAGGGTGTTAGAGATGGTCGAAACTCACATGGTTCGCATGCGGATGGGAAGACGGACAATTCAACTCACCCCTGCGACACGGTGCCAGATCGCAAATTCGTGTGACGCAATCGTGAACGAGTAAAGGTTGGGTTAGGCACTTGATCGGCAAAGCGACCACGGCCGATTCGATGGATGTGTGCTTGAGAGGCATCGTTGCGTACGATTGGGGCACGTACGTAATTTCGCAAGTCCGTGCGTCCGATGGAAGAGGACGTGCCGCCTCTTTGCGAGTGCGCCTTGGAGGGTGATTCACGATCGTGGGCAACCGTAGTCAATCTCTAACCTCCCGGTCCGGCCGCACGGGGTGGACCCATCTCAGCGGGAGGTGCCGGCCCGCTTGGAGCGCCCTAGGCTGCATCGTATGGATGTCCCTGGTTGCACCGCAACGCGCCGTCGCCGACGAGTACAACTCCCCTACGCCGACTCCCACAAGCGACACGATTTACGTTGATCCGAAAACCGGGCGCAAGGGTCACTTTGCGGGGTACGTGGGAACGAACGAAGGAGCTGAAGACGAGTACGACACGCGTGCTCGTCCTGGTAGCAAGCCTTCGCCCTATGTCCCCCCGGTCAAGGCCAAACCTGTAAATCCAGGCACGCCATTCAGCGGCTTCACCAATCTCACGCCAAACGCAGGCCCTATTACCAGGCCCGAACTCAGACGGATTCCGCCCGAGCGAGGTCTTGACGGCGGCCTCCCTTCCATTCCGGGAGTTCCAGCAGGCAGCGCCGCGCCGCCTCCCTTTGTAGAGGGAGGTATCCCTCAACCAAAGTTCACTAACGTCCCAGGTGGCGTCGTCCCCCCCGGTACTTATTACCCCGCGCCTGGCACGGCGTCGGGACCCTACATGCCCTACGTACCGCCTCATTCTGTTCCGTATGGGGCACCGTCTACAGTTGGGCAAAGACGAGGGCGGTTTCCCCCAGGGCAGCAAGGCCCCG
Source organism: Phascolosoma agassizii (assembly GCA_035593235.1). Lineage (NCBI taxonomy): Eukaryota > Metazoa > Annelida > Sipuncula > Phascolosomatiformes > Phascolosomatidae > Phascolosoma > Phascolosoma agassizii. The sequence goes on along the minus strand of JAVJHY010878735.1, from coordinate 11,829 downwards.
AATATGTAGTCGACCCAACGCAGCCTTACTCGCGGCCCTATGAGGGCGTCGTCTCGCCACCATCCGTCTCGCCACCATCCATCGAGCAGCCATCTAACGCGCAGCCAAGGATGATAGTTACGCCGGCTCCAGACGCGAGGCCTTACGTTCGTCCTGCGCCGTTGGTGGATGAGTATGGGCGTCCTGCTACTGGTCCCGTTCCCGCACTTCCCGAGAGCCTTCCGCCGCCGCTTGGTCCTCTCGGACGCTCCATCACCGTCGTGCGCTCAAACAAAGCTCGACTCACAATCCAGGGCGGCTACTCGGTCCCTTCCGAAGAACCTAAAGGCCTCGTGTCTCTGGGGGGTCCACTTGCGAACTACACGTGGAGCGCCCTCGATTACGACGGTCGCTTTGGTGGACGCATTGGCCTACTGGTTCGGAACGGTGCGTCGTCACGCATAGAAGGGCGCTTTGCTTATCTCGGTCGCTTCGACGATGACAACCGGCAGTCAGGTACGCTCAGCTACCGAGATGTTCCGGGAGGCGCCTTGACGACAACTCCGCTTGCCACAGCGCAAGTTTCACGCGAAATGGACGTGTTTCACGGAGAGATTAGTTATCGGCCACGGCTCTCATCATCGCGCACCGTCGATGTGGACGGAATCCTTGGCGTCCGCGGCATCTTTGTGAATGAAAGCGGCTCCGTGAGCGACTTCTCCATTCCTCTCGACGCCGGATTCGTAGGAACACCCAACTTGGATGTGGATTCATCGACGACGTTCTTCGGTGGACAAGCGGGGATTGGCGCCGAGTTCAAGTTGTCACGAACCGTATCGATCGACGTCGGATTCAAAGGCTTCGCAGGACTTGCCTGGCGCGAAATCGACAGCACACAGCGCTCGATCGTCGCGAGTGGCACCTCGAAGGCGGACGACGACGATTCAGTCTTTGCATGGGGCGGCGAAATCGACGTGGGTTTGCGTATCCCCCTGTCCGACTCCGTGCAAGCGAACGTGGGCTATAGCCTGCTCTATCTAGATGGCGTGGTCGATCTAAACGACGCCCTGGACTGGAGCAACACAGCGGGTGGCTCGATTCCTGTTTCGTTGGGTGACGAGAGCCTTCTGACGCATTCGTTCTTTATTGGTCTCTCGTTCGACTTCTAACGTGCCCGACGAGTAGCTTGTTCGACTTCTGGTTCGCTCGAGAGACCTCAGGTTTGTTGCGAAGTGGGCTATCGCCGACGCCTACGACGACGAGGTGCGGGTGCTGACGTTGACGAAGGATCGGGGGCCTGATCTGAGGCTTCGGAACGAGGTGCGCGCGCGGCGGGCTTGGGCGTGACCTTGACTCGAACCGGCGAGACGTCGGGTTTGGCGGCGGCCGCAACCCCCATCGCGCTTGATGGGTTGGCTCCCCGGTCAATCTGCAAGTTTCGAAGTGCTTCTTCGAGCATGGGAATCAAGCTCTTTGCAGAATCGACTCGGTCCCGACGTCGTTTAGACAGCAGACGCGAAATCAGTGACTCGGTTGCATCACTGATGGTGGGATCAACACTGCGCACAACCGGCACGGGCTCGGTGAGGTGCTTTGCAAGCACGGCTCCCGCATCGGCCCCCTCATAGGGTGGCCGTCCTGACACCATGTGAAACCACGTCGCTCCGAGACTGTAAAGGTCCGTGCGCTCATCTACATCGACATCACCGCGAGCTTGTTCGGGGGAGATATAGGCGGGGGTGCCCATGCGCTTGGGTGCATCTCCATCGGAGTTTTCAAGCCGTGCCAACCCGAGATCACACAACTTCGCCACGCCATCCTTCGTGATAATGATGTTGTCGGGCTTGACGTCCCGGTGAATCAGTTCATTGCGATGTGCATGATCGAGGGCTCGTGCCATTTGCAACACAACCCACAACGCGCGTTCTTCATCCATCGCCCCGCCGCGATTGAGCAGGCTGCTCACGGTCATTCCGTCGGCGTACTCCATCACCAGATACTTGATGCCGTCGGCGTCACCTACGTCAATGCCGCTAATAATGTTGGTGTGGTTGAGGCGGGCGACGGCGCGTGCTTCGGTCATGAAGCGCGCAACATACTCTTCGTCGTTGGCAAGCTCAGGATCGAGCACTTTGACCGCAACCTCGCGATCGAGCGAAAGTTGTTTGGCCCGGTACACAGCCCCCATCGCGCCTTCGCCCAGACGATCAAGCAAGCGGTAGCCTGCAATCTGCTCCTTACCTTCGACGCGCTTCGCTTCACGGGTCAGGCGATCAAAGTCGTCCTTGCTTATGGACTCCTTCTCAAAGAGCACATCCACAATGGAGCGAGACTTCATGCCCATCTCGTCGAGGCGCTTGCAAATGTCTAAGGCCTCATCGAGTTGCTCTTGTGTAGCAACGCCGAGTTCGAGAATGCGGGCGGCGAGGCGATCTTGATTCGACATGAGCGGCTCCGAGTCAGCACGAGGGCTCCGTATGGTCCCGCCCCCACCGGTCGAGCGCAATCAATCCCTCGATTGCCCCTCGATCGCTCAGCGACCATAGGAGGCCCGACAGCCAAGGCGGCCCAGCCAACGGCGCTCTGCGGCTCGCATGCGGCGACGCTGGGCGGGTTCATGGTCGTCGTATCCCACCAAGTGGAGGGTTCCGTGAACGGCATAGAGACAGAGTTCGTCGGCCGCGGAATGTCCTCGTTCCCCCGATTCTCTTCGCGCCGTGTCCGCGGAGAGCAGGATCTCGCCATGGATCACGCCCTCGCGCTCGCCCATCTCAAAGGCAAGTACATCGGTCGGGTAGTCGTGCTCGAGGTTCGTGCGGTTGATTTCATGAATGGTGGGATCGTCCATGACCACATAGACGAGCTCGATGGACCGTCGCAAGTAGCTCGATGCCATCGTGGCGAGGCGGCTCATGCGAGCCTCGAACGCAGATTTCCCTCCGGGCACGGCCACTTGGGCAATCAACACCGCCGAGGAATCAATCTTTGGCACGGGGCTCGTTACTTGCCATGGGTTCGCGACTGGATGTGGTTACGTCGCGGCCCGTCCCTTGTTGGAGACGATCATCTTCTCGCTCATACGCATCCACAATGCGCTGCACGAGCGGGTGTCGAAGGATGTCTTGTTGCGTGAATCGAATCACGGAGATGCCAGGAACGCCGTCGAGAATTCGAATGCTCTCAATCAGTCCGGACGATTGCGTGCCGCCGGGTAGATCGACTTGCGTGGCGTCACCATTCACCACCACCTTCGAACGTTCGCCCATTCGGGTAAGGAACATCTTCATTTGCGCAGGCGTGGTGTTTTGCGCTTCATCCAAAATGATAAATGCGTCCTTGAGCGTGCGCCCGCGCATGTAGGCCAGTGGGACAATCTCAATGACGTCGGCTTCAAAGTAGCGTTGTACTTCGGCGTGGGTCAAGAGTTCACCAAGCGCGTCGTAAAGCGGGCGAAGGTACGGATTGATCTTGGCTTGGAAATCGCCAGGCAAGAATCCAAGTTTTTCGCCGGCCTCTACGGCTGGGCGAGTAAGAACAATCTTGCGAACACTTCCGTCGCGCAAACAACGAACGGCTTCCACTACCGCAAGAAAGGTCTTGCCTGTACCGGCAGGGCCCATGGCAAAAACGACATCGTGCTCTCGAATTGCATCGATGTAGAGCTGTTGACCGGGCGTCTTGGGACGTGGCTGGACCGAACCGCCATGATCGCGTGCCGTCGAAGGCATAGGGCCGGGCCGGCTGCGCGGCGCAATGCGAAGTCGCTTCGTACGTTTCTCGTTGCCTGCGCCCACGAGCATGTCTTCGACTTCACTTTCGGCGGGCTCATTGCGGCCACGCATGCGGCTGAGCACGAGCTTGCACCGCTTGGCGACTTCATCGACGGCTGCGAGATCATCCCCGTCTAGCGTGAGAACGTCATTGCGTACGCTCACCCGTACGCCATAGCGCTCACGAATGGCGCGAAGGTGTTTATCCATCGGCCCAAACAGCACACGTTGAGAAGCTTCATCAGTGTTGGGGATACGAACTTGAGGCATTGGAATCCATGACCCTCTCGAGGTCGAACTGCTTGGCGAACGCCGGAGCCACCCGACACCCGCTAGAGCCTCCGGGCGCGCCGTCTCTCACGCGAGAAGATTCCGCACCCTCCCCTCGCTCTGCGGAGAGAACCTCGCTAAGGACCGGATTCCACAACTGACGCCGAACGTTGATTCCCGGTACGGGAAGATGGGACTTGATAGGTGAATACGGGTGATCTGACGAGGAGAATCGTGCCTTTAGATCACGAATCGATACCAGAGAAATGCCGCAGGCACGGCGAAGAGGAGTGAATCGGTCATATCGAGGAGGCCGCCCATCTCCGGGATGAGCGGGCTTGAGTCTTTGACCCCCGACCGGCGCTTCCAACCGCTTTGAGTGACCCCCACCAAGATCGTGGGAATACCTATGGCCAATCCGAAAAGTACGCGCATGGTCAATGACCCATTGGCTTCTGGGAGGCCGAGGAGCGAGGGCAAAAATACGGCGGCAGCAACACTGAGTAGCACGCCACCGGTGGTGCCTTCCCACGACTTGCCGGGGGAAACAGATGGCACCATTTTGTGTTTGCCCATCAGCTTGCCAAACACCCAACCGCCGATATCGCACGACTTCGCGACCACAACGACCCACATTACGCGCCTCGCACCCAAGGGTCCGAAACAGAGTTCCGATGCCAACGAGAGGGGTAAGCCAATGTAGAGAATGGGAATAAACAGGCGGCCGATCTCGGAGATGGCTTCATGGCGGATGTCGAGAAAGTAGCGGCCTACAAGCACGCTCCAAACGACCGCAACAGCCAGGATGACGCGCGCTTCCATCCGCAACCCACTACTGGCCTCGTACGAAGGAGTACCTGGAATGAACTCGATAAGCCCCACCCCGGCAAACATCCCACACCAAAGGGCCGAACGAAGTACGGCGCGGCGTTTCGTAGGTCCTAGCATCCTGACAAGTTCGACGGCCGAACCCGCAGCGAAGAACACGACCAACAAGTGAATAGGAAGCCTTGTACCAAAGTGTTCGGCGCACCAAATCGTCCCAAGCACTACGCCCAATACGATGGGCGCAACGATGAGGCGAATGCGAACATCTCGACTCGTTTTCGAACGATCGGTGTCGGTCGACATAAGACGCTACGAAGCCTGAGGTGCAGGTGTTGATTCGGATGCCAAGAATGCACCACCCTCAAGGGCAATATACTGATCGCGTTCCGGTCCAACACTCACAATCTCAATGGGGCACTCAAGATAGGTCTCGACGGCCAGGACGTAACGCTGCGCGGCCTCGGGCAAGTCGCCAAACGCCCGCACACCAGAGATGTCCTCTTTCCAACCGGGATACGAGACGTACGTTGGCTTGCACGCGGTCCAATCGTCGATGCACGCAGGAGGTGCGTTAACGATCTCTCCGTCTAGCGCGTAGCTTGTGCAAACTTTGATTTGCTCGAGCCCCGAGAGAACATCCATCTTCATCAGACAGACAGAATCAATGCCTTGAGTGGCTACGGCGCGCTTAGCCACAACCCCATCGAACCATCCGCAAGTCCGAGGACGACCGGTGGTGGCACCAAACTCAGACCCGCGCACCCCAAGATGCTGGGCCTCATCACCCGTGACTTCGGTGGGAAACGGTCCAGCCCCAACACGTGTGCTATAGGCCTTCACGATACCTACAACGCGGTCCAGAGCACGCGGGGGAAGACCGGTTCCAGCGGCGGCGCCTGCGGGACATGTACTGCTCGATGTTACGCATGGATAACTTCCATGATCAATGTCGAGCGCGTATCCCTGCGCTCCTTCCAGCAGGATTCGAGCGCCGGCGTTCCACTTCTCGATGAGAAGGGCCGTGGTGTCACAGACGAAAGGCGCGAAACGCTTCCCCCACTCTGAAAGTTGGGCCGCGGAATCGGCAACATCCATCTCATCAAGGCCTGCCTGACGAAAGATGGCATTGGCCGACTTCAACCCAACCTTGAGGGCGGGCAAAAAACGCTTTTCATCAAGCAGATCGATCACACGTATGCCTTCGCGTCGCGCCTTATCAGCATACGTAGGTCCGATACCACGAGACGTAGTTCCAAGGGCACGGTCGCCTCGCAACGCCTCAAAGGCCTGATCAAGCAACTTGTGATGGGGCAAGACCACATGCGCACGGTCCGAGATGCACAGGCGACCGTCCAGCGAGATACCACGCGAAGCAAGCTCGGCCACTTCCCGAAGTACGACATCGGGGTCTACCACCACGCCGTTCCCGATCACGTTGATTGTGTCGGGCTGAATCGCCCCCGAAGGAAGCAAATGTAGGACGTACTTTTGGTCGTCTACGATGACGGTGTGCCCGGCGTTGGCTCCACCTTGAAATCGAACGACGACGTCGGACTTGGCGGCGAGAAGATCTACAATCCGCCCCTTGCCCTCGTCGCCCCAGTGCATACCGAAAACACAGGTTACGCTCATGGCGTACTCTCCCTGTAAAAGCGGATTCTACGCTTGGAACCGCCATATCACGCCGTAAAAAGTTGCCCCGGTCCGACTATCCGGCGAGTACGGCTGCACCCTCGATGAGCTGACGAAAGCGATAGAAGAGATGTTGCGCGTCGTGAGGCCCGGGCGCAGCCTCTGGATGGTACTGAACGGCGAAGGCCTTGAGTGCTTCGCTGGCCATACCGGCGTTGGTGTTGTCGTTCAGATTCGTGTGAGTGGCCACAAACGGAGTGCCCTTGATACTCGCCTCGTCCACCACAAACCCGTGATTTTGGCTGGTGATCTCGATGCACCCCGTAGCGTGCTCGCGAATGGGATGGTTGGCGCCCCGATGACCGAACTTGAGCTTGCTTGTGGTCGCACCTGCAGCAAGTGCCATCAGCTGATGTCCCAGGCAGATGCCAAAGAGAGGCACCTTGCCAAGCAACTCACGGATGGTCTCGACGGCATACGTCACGGCGGCCGGATCGCCGGGACCGTTGCTTAAGAACACGCCATCGGGGTTACGAGCGAGGATATCGGCCGCAGACGTGGAGGCGGGCACCACGTGGGGCTTCAACCCAAATGTATTGAGCGATCGCAAGATGTTTCGCTTCACACCGAAATCCATCACCACGATCTGCTTGGCGTCAAAGGACGCGCCTTCCGAGGGCCCCACACCGCTACGACCGTGTCCGATCGCCGACGCCTTAGGAAACCACGTGGCCGGCCACGCTTCGTCAAAGTCGTATGCCGTCTTGCACGTCACGCGTTTGGCAAGGTCCATACCCGCCATCGAGGGAAGCGCCTTGGCCTGCTCTAGCAATGCCGGTTCACTTTGATCAGGACCGCCTACGACGCCACCGATCGCACCCATCGTCCGAACATGGCGAGTCAAGCGACGCGTATCAACTCCCTCAATCCCAATAATGCCGTGGGTTTCAAGCCACGCATCAAGGGTCCCGTTCATGCGAAAGTTGCTCGCAATCGGAGCGCGTTCACGCACAACAAACGCCTCGATCCATGGGTGGGCCGCTTCCATGTCCTCTTCGTTCACACCGGTGTTACCGATGTGGGGATAGGTCATGCACACGATCTGCCCGGCGTAGGAAGGATCGGTAGCAATCTCTTGATACCCCGTCATCGCTGTATTGAAAACGACCTCGCCCGCACGCGTCTTGGCTGCACCAAAGTGCCTGCCACGAAACACGGTACCGTCGGCGAGAACAAGCGTTGCGGACTGTCGGGAGCCGTTTGATGTCATGCCGAGAGGCTACTCGGACAGCCCGTCACGATCAGCACTTTGGGCCGGGGCTACTCCGGTGTTTCGTGGCCCATTCGGTTGATTGTGGCGGCCAGATATCCGGCGCCAAAGCCGTTGTCGATGTTCACGACGGACACGCCAGGCGCACAGGCATTGAGCATGGTCAATAGCGGTGCAACACCCTCAAACGCCGCGCCGTAGCCCACGCTGGTAGGCACAGCAATCACGGGAGCGCTCACCAGACCGGCCACCACGCTTGGCAGCGCGCCGTCCATGCCGGCTACGACGATCACTACCCGAGCGGCCTCCAAGGCATCGAGCTCACCGAGTACCCTCTGGAGTCCCGCGACGCCCACGTCGTAGCGCACCTCGACATCTTCTCCCATCATCTGTGCAGTTACCCGCGCTTCCTCGGCGACCGGTACATCGCCGGTGCCGGCGCATGCGACCACAACGCCCCGCCGAGGCGTCGAGATGTCTGACTTGGGTCTGACCGAGATGCAGCGAGCACGCTCGTGATAGCGGGCCAAGGGCACGGCTCGAAACACCACTTCAAACCGCGCGTCATCTGCGCGAGTTATGAGAAGGCGGTCGTTGTGACGCAAACACTCGATGGCGATGGCCGCCAAGTCCGCCGGGGATTTTGCCGCGCCGAAAATGACTTCGGGGAATCCACAGCGAGAAGTCCGGCCCGAATCGAGGCGCGCGATGAGATCGTATTTTGCGGCCACATCCTGCACCGTGGAGTCGGCGGTCCCCACGCGCCCTTGGGCGAGGGTCCTTACGGCTTCATCAATGGACGTATCGCCGTCGCGAACACCGATGAGCATCGCCTCTAGGTCGGACCGGCGCATGGCTGACTCCTTGGTTGCAGGCTCGGTATACTAATCGTATGCAAGAGCCACCGGTGAATTTGGAGAGCGTCCTGGCGACGTTCTCAGGGGAAGTCTGTCTGTTTCCTTTGCCCAATCTCGTTGTGTTTCCTGATGGGATGGCGCCGCTGAAAGTCTTTGAACGCCGTTACGTCCGGATGGTCGCGGACGCGCTCGAGGACGATGGTCTGATTGCCACGGCGCTCCTCAAGCCCGGCTGGGACGAAGGCGACTCTTATCTCGGCAATCCGCCCATTCACGACGTGATCACCGTGGGCCAGATCCTCAGACATCACGAGCAGCCAAGTGGCAAGTATGACATTCTTCTCTATGGCCTGTTCCGTGCTCGCATTCTCGAGGAGATTCCAAACGAGCCCTATCGCCGCGCCAAGGTCGAGATCTTGCAAGACGCCATTGGCCCCGATCAAACGGTGGATGTGGCGCGCGCCATGAAGCGTGCTTTGAGCATGGTGCCGGGCAGGCAGTCGGTCGTTTGGGAAATGCGCCGCATGGCCAACCAGATTCGAGGCGTGGATGCGGCCGCAGGACGTTACGCCGACGCGGTCGCTACGGCAAGCGACTTAGAGCCCGTTGACCGTTACGCGTTGCTCGCAGAGACCAACGTGCTTCGCCGCTTCATGCACCTTGTAGCACTGCTTGAGAAAAGTGCTTACGAAGACACACCCAAGACACCTCCGGGAACGAGACCGGAACTCAATTAGAGAGCGGCGTAGGGCGTCGCTGTGGCTCAAAGATCGAGGGGATCCATCATGCGCCGTCGTCAATTCCAACTCGCCTTGTCCGGAACACTCGTGCTGCTTGCATCGATCTCCGCAGCAAGTCTGTCGTTTGCAAAATACACACCAACAAACAAGCTGTCGCATCAAGTCACCGTACGGGTCATCGATCCCGACGGAGAACCCGTTCATTCGGCGAAGGTATGGCTTGGTCGTGAGCAAGGTGCGGGAGGAATGGAACGGCCGATTGTTGATGGTGTTGCAACGTTCATGAAACCATCTGTACCTTTCATGGTTCGCGTGCAACGTGCGACCGACAGCAACGGAGTGGCGCTGCCGCTAGCGCCCCAAGTACGAAAGGCACTTGGCAAGGACAACAGTGAGCTCGTCTTCACGCTAGAACCCGGTCGGCGACTGCGAGGCGTTACTCGTGGCCCCGGGGGCAAGCCTGTTGGTGGCGTCGAGATTCATGCAAAGCCCGTTCTACATGGGCCCGGGTTCGAACACGGCCCACGAGGCGTGGATCAGATCGTCACGAGTGATGTCGACGGATCTTTTGAGTTTTCCGCCCTTGATCAGATCGACTACACGCTCCGTGCAATTCCGCCTGCTCCTTTTGCACAACCCAAGATCGTACGAGTACCGCACGACGCGTTGTCAAGCGTAGTCGTCGTCCAGCCCGGCACGGCGATTCGGATCGAAGATTACAAGGGAAGCGCTGTGCCCGGTGCACGCATCATGATCGCCATGCGCCCTACGAATCAAGTCGAAGCAGTCATTTATGAAGGTACTGCGAACAAACAAGGCAACATCTATGTTCGCCATGTGCCCACAACGCAAGTGCATCATCTTATCGTCTACGCGCCTAAAGACAGAATCGAGTTGTTCGGACTCCAACGCTACGACTGGACTTCAAACGACACGACCATCATTCTAGATCGTGGCTACCCAATGCGCGGAACGGTCAACGATCGAGGACAGCCCGTCCAGGGAGCAAGAGTGATTGTCGATGGCTGGAGCGGCCCCGTGCCAACTCCGCAGACGTTTCCATCAAGAATCATGACCGACAGGGAAGGACGATTCGAGATCCCATGCTTGCCAAAGATGCCCATGAAGATCACGGTCTACGATGCTGAACCAGGACAGGGAAAGTCCGAACCCATCAAGGCTACACCTGGTGGCGGCGACGTCACCGTCTCGCTTCGACGTCCCGATTCATCGCTAAGCATAAACGTTGGGGACTTTGAAACTGAGGCGTGGGGCTACATCGAAGGAGCCGATGTCTCCGGAAAACTCTTCGGTATGTCATCCGGGACGCACACTTTCGATAGTCTCTTCGAGGGTCACTACTCCATTTTTGTGCGCGATCCCAACAACGATCACCGTTGCGCCTTTGGCACCACTGAAGTAAAGGGCGATTCCACGCTCAAACTTGCATTCATTGACTGCCCACCTATTCAGTTTCGGGTCGTCCTCCCCGAAGGCATAGAGGCAACGGCACGAGTGTCAGGACCCGCAGGCTATTCACGGTCCATGATTATTGACGACGACAACTTAATGACGGGTTTTCCCGCGGGGAACTGGCCCATCACCGTGCAGGGACATGGCAACGGCCATACCTGGAAGGGCAAGGGAGTTAGCACCACCGATGGCACCGTGCCCACGATCAAGCTCACAAAGGTCGTTCGTACAAATCGTTAATCCAGCAACGATCACCAAGCTCTCATAGTGTTTGCAAAGGGACCGCATGCGAAATCCAAATCACATATCACTCGTTGTGCTGATCCTTCTATCGATGTGGTTTCTCCCTGCCGAGGCCAAGGAAGAAGCGCCAGCCCCGGCCGCAGACCAATTGGCACCGTGGGAGCAGATTAAGCTTCTGGAGAAGCACCTCGCCCTCGCCTGTGACGCTGCAGAGGCCGCATGTGAAGTGACGTTCAAGAAGCGCCCTTCCGTACACATCTCCGATCAAGCAACCGTGGCTCGTTTGATGCAGATCGACTTAGCTCGAATGCCCGAGAACGTAAGCAAGAAGGCGCAGCAGGAGACGATGGCCAAAGCCATGGCCAGCATGACCTTTGCCAAGTACGACACCGTCGGACACGGCATCCACATTGTTCCAAGCGTGTTTAAGGCACTCGGATCGGCACGCAAGGACGATGAGGCGCCACTGGGCCTAGATCATCTTCGCCTCTTTCTTGTTCATGAGGCCGTCCATGCACTCGACTTTGAGCGATTCTCTCTTGTGGAGGAACGACTCAAGCGAACGTCTATGGACGCGCACTATGCTCTCAATGCCGTGGTGGAAGGCCATGCGCAGTTTGTAACGAATGCCGTCGCCGAACAGTGGACACTGCTCCCGGCATTCGGCCGTATCAATGAGACAATCTACGGTTCGACTGCGATCGAAGAAGGACTCGAGAAAGCACTGGTTGCGGCCATGCTCAGCACCATCCGATTCGCCTATGGCC
>JAVJHY010878734.1:272-69285 GCA_035593235.1 Phascolosoma agassizii | reverse complement strand
CGCCTCGGTGAAACCGTGTGGACACACTGTGAAATGAGGCGCGGGCATTTCGAGCCGTAGATGCAGTACTATCCACGTTCGCAGCAGGAAATGTGTGATTCATGCGGGTTAGATCTTTCTTTGGTTCGGTCGCGGAGATGGCATAACCACTGTGACGCTAATCGATTTGTCGTCACCCGGCTTATCCGACAGGCCTTCACAGGGTAACGGACTACACTCTCTCACGTGCCACACTCATGCCGACGAGCACTTGGTTCACACCCAGCTTTCGGAACAGCGGCTTCTTCATGTGGCTCGATAGGACCTTGCATCATAGGTTAAGGACTGGGCCATCTCCTATAGCAGTTCCGACAGGGGCTTACCGAAAGCCACTTGACGGGCGGCCGACCTCGATGAAATAAATGCACATGAACTCGCGATCCGTGAAGGAAAACTCCATCTTAGTAAGGATTAGAACAATTTCATAACAAGACCATCCGACAGACATCCTGACAAAGCAAGTTTGATGGTGGCAAAAAAGGCAGCAGCGAACCATGACCGCGATAACGAAACAATCCCTGCAGACGAACTTGTCCTCACGATTTCCAACGTAAACGAAAGTCGCTTGTCTACGTGAAGGGGAACTTCTGGGCATTCACATTTGGGTGATTGGACATGCCAGTCCCGTCAAGTTCACCTGAACCGCTACGATCGACCACATAAACGACTTCAAGGCCAACAAGGAGATCCGTGAAAAAAAACAACGTGGACTTGATCTGCGACATCAGTGAACTCGCTGCTCTTTTCGAAAAGACTGAGAGTTTGAGCGATTTTTTGCAGACCGTGGTGAGTGTGGTCGCCCATCACATGCATGCAGCGGTCTGCTCGATTTATCTCTACGATGACCGTACGGATGAGCTGATTCTGAAAGCAAATCAAGGGCTGAGTCCCGATGCTATCGGTCATGTTCGCCTGAAGCTTGGAGAAGGTCTTACTGGCACCGCCGTAAAGCAATTGCGACCGATCAGAGTCGGGAATACGAGGGGTAATCCCGACGACAAGTTTTTCCCAGGCATCGGTGAAGAGGCCTATCAGTCTTTCCTCGCTGTACCCATTCTTCGTCGTTTGCGCCGAATCGGCGCGCTCGTTGTACAAGATACGCAGCGCGAATACTTCGATGAGAATGACACGAAAGCGTTACGAGCGATTGCTACACAACTGGCCACGACCGTCGAAAACGCGATGCTCATTATGAACATCCATCGCATGGAGACGAAGATTGCGATTGACCAAGAGACAGAGCCGTTCGTCCAAGAAACATTTTACAAAGCTGTGTCCGCGTCGGGCGGCGGCTATGCGATCGGACGAGCAACGGTACTTGGCGAAACAGACTCCGACCTCCTCATCGCGGAAGAATCCAGCAACTTTCCAAGAACAGAAGACGATTTCAACCAAGCAGTGAAGAAAACGGAACACCAACTCGAGGAACTCCAAAATCAAATGGAGGAACAATTCGACGACGTGGCCTCCTTGATTTTCAATGCACATCTGCTCATTCTGAAAGATCAGGAGTTCTCCGGAGCGATGCTTCGCAGGATTGAAGAAGGCCACAGCCCACAAGTGGCCATCGTTGACGTTGTCAATGAGTACATCCACTTGTTCTCCGATAGCGCAAACTCCCGTTTGCAGGAAAAAGTACAAGATGTGAAGGATTTAGGACATCGCCTCCTACAAAATCTGATGGGTGATGTGGCCGTCACCGCAGACTACGAAGACCAGATCGTCGTGGCAGGAAGCCTCTTGCCATCCGACATTCTGAAGCTGGCTGCGCAGAAAGCAGCCGGCCTCATCCTCGTCGAAGCCGGTTTGAGTTCCCATATCGCGATCCTCGCACGATCGATGGAAATCCCAATCGTTCTCGTAAAGAATCGTGACATCCTTCAAATCATGGAGGGGACCTTGACACTCATAGATGGGGATCAGGGCACCGTTCTTATCGAGCCGACTGAGGATGTACTTCAGCAATACGAAGCCCTTCACGAACAGAACAAGCAGGCGGCAACAGTACCGTCGCAAATCCACGCGACGACATCTACAGCTGACGGGCTTCGCATAAAGCTTTTGGCCAACATCAATATGACGAGTGAACTCTCCACAGCAAGACAATACAAAGCCGAGGGTATAGGCCTGTATCGCAGTGAGTTCCCTTTCATCATGCGAAACGACTTTCCTTCGGAGGAAGAACAGCATCGCGTGTACTGCCGCATCCTTGAAAAAATGCAGGGATCGGAGGTCACCTTTAGAACTTTAGATATCGGGGGCGACAAAATGTTGTCCTACTTCACGAACGTTAATGAGGCCAACCCCTTTCTCGGACTACGTGCGATTCGTTTCTCGCTCAAGAATAAGGATATTTTCCATCAGCAACTAAGGGCACTGCTGCGCGCTGGTATCGATGTTCCTCTCAACATCATGTTTCCGTTGATCGCTTCCGTAGATGACTTTATCGATGCAAAAGCAGAGGTTCACAACTGTTGCTGGGCTTTAGGTGAAGAAGGGATACCGCACAACAATACACCTAATCTCGGCGTCATGATCGAATTACCTTCGGCAATCGAAGTCGTAGATGAGTTAGCGCAAGAGGCCGACTTTCTGTCGATCGGCAGCAATGATCTTGTGCAATACATGCTGGCTGTAGACAGAACCAACGAACAGATTTCCCATCTCTATTTGTCGCACCATCCAGCTGTCCTGAGAGCCATAAAACGGGTCGTTCATGCGGCTGATCGTCACAACAAACCTGTATCTTTGTGCGGCGACATGGCTGCCGATATTCAGTTGGTCCCCTTTCTTTTGGGTGTAGGGATTCGCACCCTCAGCATGGCACCTCGTTGGATTCCACGTATTCAGAATTGCGTGGAAAACACAAACCGTGTCGAAGCGAAGAAGGACGCTGAAATCTTGCTCGGCATGGGCAAGATAAAAGAAGTGGCCGACTTTCTCGATCTGCAAACATAATCAAATAGAGGCAATCATGGTGTACCAAGACGACATCACAGTTACGACGGACGGCAACGGGCACATGCATCAACTGGACCAAGCAGTCGCCGACATTGTTCAACGGTCGGGTATTCGCGTGGGCCTTGTTCATCTGTTCCATGTCGGGAGCACTGGGGCCATTGGGGTGATAGAATTCGAGCCAGGGTTGGAAAAAGATTTGCCCAAACTATTGAACCAATGGATACCCCCTAGCGAGGAATACGGACATGAACAAGCGTGGCATGATGGTAATGGCCACTCGCACTTACAGGCCACAATGTTGGGACCGGATTTGACTGTGCCTGTGCGCGATGGAGCACTCATCCTTGGAACATGGCAGCAAATCTTCCACATGGAGTGCGACGTCCGTCCGCGTAAGAGACAGGTTGTTGTGACGGTGATGGGCGACTCATAACGTTTCTGGTGCACTGGGACAGAGAGACTGGTTTGGTACGGGGAACGGTGGGAGAGTTACGAGGGTAGATGGGGAGTGAGATTGGGATTAAGAGTACGAATAAGAGGGCGCATGAGTCTCTGCCTGCAGCAGGCTATGCCGTTACACGTCGACCGGAGAAATTTCTCCAAAGCGTGGACAAAGTGCTCCAACGAATGGACAATCGGCTCGTTCCACGAAGCAAAGGTAGAGTATGGATGCACGGGTCTTCGACGCTGGCGAGTTGCCTCTTAGTTGGCCATTCCATTTGCTATAGCTGGTCGGTATCGGTATCCTGATTTCTAAACCTCATTTTCCTCATCGGCGCCGAATTTCCTCCGCAATCCGATGACTTGATGCGAACAACAGTGAAAGAGGAACGCCGTAAATGTGAGGTCCGGACGTGGTCTCATTGTCCCTTTGCATAGTTATACCCTACCGTAGTCCAACCCCGATTCAGAATGAAATTATACTCTCGGCGGGTACGGCTGCGGAAGGGGCTTCATAGGCGCCCATATCGAAACCAACGTCTTTCGGTCGGTCCATTCGGAGAATGTCGAGGGCTGGGGCGCCTGACGGTGTTCCAGTATCGATGCAGGGACTGCCGCTTTGAAGCTGCAACCCGTCGTCCGGTGTTCCAAGTAAGCCATCGGGACCGGCGGGATCATGTGGGGCTACAAACAAAGGATCCTGATTGATGTTGCCCTCTCCAATATAGCCGCCTTGAATACAGGAATAAGTCACATCAGGATTTGAAGGACCTTGATTGTATATCTTAGACGTAGAACCGGTCGCTACAGTTGACCAAATGATACAGTTTACAAGGATCGGCGAGGAAGAATCGTTGAATATCTCGTTGCTCGTGTCGAATGTAAGTCTAGTGGAACTCTCACTGAACGTGCAATTGAACACCTTTGGCTCGGACAAAAGGTTGAATATCCCAGGACCGTCAATATCGACCGAATTGCTGCTGAACGCACAATTGACCACGGTTGGATCCGAGACGACGTTGTACATCCCACCACCGCCGAGAAAGGCAGAATTGCCTTGGATGAAGCAATGCTTAACAATCGGCGAGGACAAATCGTTGTACATCGCGGCTCCGGAATTAGCCATATTGTCGCGTAAGATGCAATACTCGACGCTCGGAGAGGAGGAGCGGTTCAGTATTCCGCCCCCGTTGTAGAAGTCTCCGTTAATGATCGACAATCCGCGAACAACCGAACGAGCATCCTCCCCGCTGTGGAACAAGAATCCCCTTCCGCTACCTTCACAATCTATGATGCATGAGTTCGGTCCGTTTGTGGAAATCAGCATCACCGGCTTGCCGAGGAAGTCGATATTTATATTGTTTGTGCCCGTATACATGCCATCTGCGAGTTGGATGATATCGTAGTCGTTTGCGGCGTTGAGGGCCAGTTGGATCGAATCGAAGGGCGCTAATGGAGAGCCGTCACCAATTGGACTCGCACTCGCATCAGCATGAATGGTCGGCGCAGGAAAGGAGCCGGCATCCTCCGCATCGGTTCCATACACCCACTCGTAGATGAGACCGTACCCATCGCCGTCGGTATCAACTACGGCATCCGAACGAACGAGCGGATTCAAGCCGTTGGTCAGCTCCCATCCATCCGAAAACCCGTCCCGGTCCGTATCCATAACGGCCGGATCCGTGCCGTGGGTGTACTCCATGCCCGTCGTCAGGCCGTCACCGTCATCATCCGCATCGACATCATATTGTGCTTCAAACCAGTCGGGTAGCCCACTCGCATCCGTATCAACATATTCGTCTGAACCCATGTCAACACCCAGTCCAACTGGGCGCATGTCTCCATCCCTGTCAACGCCGGGTTCGACAAAGTCAAACCCACTATCTATACATGTTGAATTCGAGCGTAGATGACCATCTATCCACATGTGCGGGTCACTGCTAATGTTCATCGTGCCGGGATACCCTTTTTCGATACAAGAGTAGGTCACCAGCACCTCACCGTGAATCTGACCCGGTTCATTGCCCCACAAGATGCTATTCCTAATCACCGAATTCGAGGGCGAGACAAAGACGCCACCTCCGAAGCCGTCGCCGATATTGAAGGCGATGGTACTGCCGTCGATAGTAAAGGTGCCTTCGCTATAGATGCCGGCGCCGGCACCTCTGCGTCTGGGAGCGCTGACGCTGGGCTCAAGTGCTCCAACCGGGAGCGTGCGGTTACCGACAACAGTACTGTTAAAGAGCCGCATCGTGCTATTGGAGGTATTATAGATTCCGCCCCCCGAGCCATCGTTGGGAGGGGGGCTGACGCGACCTTCACCCGAGCCGCCCGCATCACCCGCCGTATTCGTTTCAATGATACAATTAGTTAGGGTAACAATTCCGCCGTTATAAATGCCGCCCCCTTTCCCCCCGTCACCGCCGGAAAAAACGGTATCGATGCCCCCATTACCGGTAAGATTTCCGGCCACGATCGAATGATTCAACAGGAGCCATCCGCTATTATATACGCCACCGCCATCTCCGCCTTTGCCCCCGGTGACGCCGGTGCTTTTGTCGCCTCTGCCCGTCACATTGTCGAGAATCGAAGAGTCGTTGATGGTCATCGTGCCGTCGTTGGCGATGCCTCCGCCATCGCTTCCTGAATGGCCAATGATCACACCGCTGACGAATGTCTGCCCTTCGCCGTCAGTGTTATTGCCTCGAATTGTGCAATGGTTGAGCTCCAGATGCCCTCCGTTATAGATACCTCCCCCCGGCCCGCCCGAGCGGCCGGTCGTTCTGCCCGGGGGGCCGGACGTACTGAACGGCGGACCGCTGGTGGTCACATTGCTCGAAAACAAGGTGTGGTCGATCGTTAAGGTGCCACTATTGAACATGCCACCGCCGCGGCCGGCCGCGGCCCGATTTTCAGTAAACGAGCAATCTGCGACGGACGGGGAAGCAAGATCCACATTATACATCCCACCCCCATTTGTTGCTGAGTTCGCGAAAAAGCTGCAACCTGTTACGACCGTGGAGGCGCTGTCGTCATTGTACATCCCCCCACCGTCAGTGGCGGAATTAAAATCAAAGGCACAGTTCACAACGTTCGGCGAGGAAGCGTCGTTGTACATGCCCCCTCCCATGATTGCTGAATTGCTGCTGAACATGCAGTTGGCCACGGTTGGACTGGAGGAAAGGTTGTATATTCCGGCGCCTCCTCCGTCTACGTCCCCGTTTTGTATGGTGAATCCGCACACGACTGAACGTGCATCTTCCCCGTTGTGAAAAAAGAATCCCCTTCCGCTACCTTCACAATCTATGATGCATGAGTTCGACCCATTCTCCGAAATCAGCATCACCGGCTTTCCAAAAAAATCGAGGTTGATGTTTCCTGTGCCAGTATAGATGCCATTCGCGACTTGAATGATGTCGTAAGTGCCAGCCACATCCAATGCCGCCTGGATTGTATCCAGAGGTGCGCCTGCCGATCCGGCTCCATCTGGAGCTGCCGCTACATCAACATATAGCATCGCCGCTGGTACAGATGTCTCATCATTGGGGTTGGTTTTATGCGTGTACTCATAGATATTTCCAAATCCATCTCCATCCGGATCTTTCATGAAGTCCGACGCATCCAAAGGATCCATATCCTGTTGCAATTCAAAGGCATCATCGATGCCGTCGAGGTCGCTATCCCTTGGGGTGTCTAAATCCACTCGAAGCACATTAAAGAACTCTATGGCATTAACGCCCGCGGCAGCGCCAAGCATGCCCTCAAGTACCTGGCCCAACTTCAAGTCAGCGGCAACGCTGATGCCCGCAACAGAATTGCCCCGTTGCAAAATATAGTAACCGTTTGTATCGGAACCATGGCTGACCGATATCCCGCCATGCTCACCAACTTGAAAATCCTTGATTAGAAAGTCTTGTGCTACTGAGGTCGTAGTCACACCGAGCATTGTCCCCACAAGAAGTGGTGCTACGAAGCTTCTACATCCTGGACGGACACTGATCGGTTCCAATCCAATCATCAAGTCAGCCCCGACACATAACCCGTTTTGGGGCTCATGGAGGGCCGAGGTGGTGTCCAACCGGAGATGAATCCAGCCGGCAACCTGCTTGAGCGTAGCAAGTGCGCGGTTAACAGTAGCGGCGGCGAGGTCTCGTTGCTTATATAGATAGCGTAGAAAGCTCTCGGTGATGGCCTTGGTCCATTGGTCGGGATGGTCAGTCCCGGCTGATGTCTGAAGGAAGTCAACAAACTGCTGAACGTCTCGCTTCTTCGCCCTGAACGTATTAGATTCCGGGTCCCCGACTTCGACCCCCATGTAGAGTTCAAACCAGGTAACCAGACTCTCTCGCTTGCTTTTCGGAATGAGTGTTCCGGCAGTCGTATCCACCATCGGCATAAGCTCCTTCTTTGATTTGGTCACTGTTCGCGTCTTCCTTTTCGCCACTTCAAAACCCCAAAAAATCTTATTTCATGCAACCAATCACTGTTTTCGAACCCAAAAAGGACCCGAATTGTGCCACTCCGCAACTAAGAGGTTTATTTTTACAAACACCATCTAAGACTGATCATCTACATGTCAAATTCAAACCTTTTCTATTGGGCCCAGTGCCCTCATGTACCCTTGTCCGATGAGAACGCGAAACACATTCTCCTCCGCGTCGTAGCGTACCAACCCACAGTTGATGTCTCCTTCCGGAAGGAAAGGCTTGAAGACGTCTGGTTCCTCTGGCGAATTCAGCCACTGTTGAACGCTCATCTTCATATACTGCTTCCTTTCTGGCGAAGACACTAACGCTTCGACGCGAGGCGACAACAGCGTTTAGTGTGATGTTCGGCTCCCCGTTGCCATGCTGATCAGAACGGAAACACCTCAGCGCGTCCGTCGTAAAAGTGCTCCAGCCGCTCGAACACCGCGTCTCTGTCGACTCCGTCGGCAATGCACAGGCAGCCATCGACGAGACGATACGGCAGTTTGATTTCTCCAAAGAACTCGATCAGTTCCATCCGCTCAGACTCCGGCAGTTCTCCGATCTCCGTCCGAATCCGCCACAAGTCTTCCTCAAGCCGCACGATCCGTTTTTCCATACCTTATTCTCCACAGCCGGACGGTTATGATGACTGGCTTGGTATGCTGCATGGCGAAGCGGCGCAGGATACCAAGTCCTTCTCGATCAATTTGTTACGCCCAATTGTATTATGACGATCACTGTTTTTACAATAGTTATGATTTCATCACACAGTCGATAAAACACCTCTTCGTCAAATTCAGTACGTTCGCTAAGAAGAGCAAACGGGTCGCTCGGATCTTGGAATCAAGAGATTATTACCCCCCTTGGGAAGCTATGAGTGACTCAAACGACGCATGCCAATTTTGCATATGCGGGCATCAGCACATGGTGGGCAAACTTCGTGGGCACGTATATCTGGTCGGATGTTCCTGTTTCATAGTTGCACGACGAGGTTACCAATGAATCGTGGACTTGGGATTGGAATGTAGACGCACAGATCAATTTTTCGGAAGGTTCCATATCGCTCGATCCTTGTTTCAGCGATGCAATGGATTGAGTCCATTTCAGACACGGGATTTTCCTCTGAAACGTTCATCTTTGAGAACACCATGATTGGCACATCGGTTACAGCCGACAGGGAGACTGCCAAAACCAATATTGAGGCGGTTATGAACGCGTTTCTGAGCTATGCAAGCGATACGGTTATCGATATTGAAACGGGAGAGACTGCCGAAGGACGCATTGAATATGGCATCGGCATCTCCCTACACATTTGGTTCTGAAAATGAGGAAGATCATGAAGCCCATAAACCGATGTTTTGTTGTACTCATGTTGTGTTGCTCTTTTACCGCTCTTGCGGATAACCCGGCTCTGGGTTCGAAGTCGCCTGATTTGTCGAGCTTGCAGGATCCGCAACTTGTTACTCAGTTCCTTGATCGAGTTGATGCTGTTGTTCACATGCTAAAGGGTAAAGATATCGATGTTGGCCACGCTCTATCGGTTGCCCAACAGGTCGAAGCTCGAACGCAATTTGATCTTATTGTGCAGACGGGCGGGAAGAATATGGAATTCGCTCCGGTGGCTCGGTCCCGTACCGCAAAGGAACTCCTCTCACCGGTGCGTTATTCTGCGCTCGAAAATGCATGTGTTGACCAATTGAGATCCAGCAATGAGGTTGCCCGAATCCTTTCCATGCGCGTTCTAGCGAAGAGCTTGGGATCGATTGCTGGCAAGCGCAATATGGAGAGGACGGTTGATGAGGGGATGGAAGCTCTCCTAGGAAACGGTGAACCGTCCATATCTCCCAAGGAGCTTTTTGCTGCTGCGGAAGGTCTCACATACTTCAGAAGTTCTGCTGGCGTGGATGTGATCAAGTCTGTGCTTGATTCTGACGACAGTCCTCCATTCTTGAAGCGGCGTGCCATTGACGCTCTTGCTTATTAAAGTAGATGACTGGATCACTCAAGGCCATGATGACGGTGCAACCATTCGAGAGATGGCCGACTCCCATGGCCGTACCGTCGGGTGGGATACGTTCCCGGTTTATGGAGACAGAGAGAGACTCGCACGGGACAGAGGACGGCGGAAGAATCACAAGGGTAGATGGGGATTAGGATTAAGAGTAGGATTAAGATTAAGAGAGCGAGAAGGGTTTCTCTGTGCATCGCAGTGTAATTCGCCGTTGCAGGCTTTTCCTCTACAGGCCAAACAGAAAATACGACCCCGTTTTCCCTGCCTTAATCTTCATCTTAATCTTTCTCGTAATCTTAATCTTCCTCTTGTACAGAATCTCAACAACCAAGTGATACACCCTACCCCAGTCGCATTGGCCTGCATATCTTACACTTTTTCTGCTGCAACTCCGTATAGCACCGCCGACACAGGATGAATCGGCAAACCGCCAGTGACAGTGTGTCTACACGCGTTCACCGGCGTTTCGCAAATTCGTCCTGTGCTGGTGGCACTCTTCGGAGTTTCGCTACGAAAAAGTGTGAGATATGTAGGCTGGTAAAGGCACCACCTGTGCTTCGCTTGGTGGATCAATCGGAGAGGAAACTCTTGCGGCACTACCACCATGTAGTGTGGATCCGATAAGTTTCGGGTCACTCTGACATGGTAGCCATGTACGGATGAAATGAGACTTGGCATTCCTTCGACTCGGATTCACGACGAACAAACCGTCGCCTGGTCATGCCCTGCATAGCCTCGACGGAGGCGACGCATGGTTATGGAAGTCAAGAAGGTTCACCTGTGTCAACGAGCCGGAAGAAGGATCTCGCACAGAGCCGTAGAGGCGCAGAGAAGGACGGAGGCATGACACCGGAACAATCTGGTCGATTGTCCTCCACTACAACGAGGTTTTGATGAAAGCAGAGTTCACTCCTCTCAACGGGCTGAAAGAAGGATCCTCCCCCTCTGCGCCTCCGCGTCTCTGCGGGAGAAAATCCGGAAGTCCAACGAACGAGCCGAATCCCCAACCGAACCTAAGTTTCAGGCTCACTCTTGGCTGTCTCCATCGTTTCCAATTTCGTGCCCGTTTATAGTTCAGCTTATTCGCATTCCCCGGCCAGCAACGAATTACCGCCGCTTTTGGATATGACGCTCCTCATTCGAGCGTCAGAGGGACTTCAACCCTCCTGACTCATGCGCTGCCCAGCGCACGCTATGCGGCTGTCTGACTCCCAAGGCCCGTTCATCGCGTCCTTAGTCAGCTACCCTTAGTCTGCATGCATGCCTGTCTGGCACTCGCCGAAGAGTACAGACCAGGTATAGCCGACTAAGTGTATCCAAAGAGGGTCCCACCCCGATGGCTACGGATCACTTCGCAAGCAGGGAGATATCGATCCTCTTTTTTCCAGAACTTGACGCACACAACTCACGATCGTCCTGCGCTCCGCCGCCAGAACAAAGCGGTTCCCAGGAGAAAAAGGGCGACCGTGGACGGCTCCGGAATCACTGGAACCCCCTCGACGTCGATCTCGCGGATCACCGTGCCCGGCGCGGAACCGAGGGCACCGGGATTGGGGTTGGTAAAGCTGAAGCGGATGCTGTCCACCCCGCTGGCGAGGATTCCCGTCGCATCTTCCGTGATCGTGACATGGCTCTCGTGATGCGCGCTGTTGGCGGTGCCGAAGGGAGTCTCGTTTACAGTGGCAAGTCAGTGTAGGTCGCGGAGCCGACGTCGCGGACGGCCACTGTGTAGATCTGGTTGCCGTGGGCGGCCGAGTTCGCCTGCCAGCCCATGAACGATTGGATCTCGGTGAGATCATAGCCAAGCGTGTTGACCGTCAGATCCAAATCGTAAGTCGCGACAGCCGGGAAATCGTTGCCGAGGGCACCGCCGGAGGAATAGAACGAGCTGTCCGTCTGGGTGGTTGCACCCGAGCCGTCGTTGATGGCGCCAGGCCCGAAGTTCGGCACGGTGGCAGACGCGGAGGCAAGGGTCGCCTGGCCGTTATTGATGAGGTCGGTGGCAGACACGTTGCCGGCCCAGGGGGTGCTGGCAAAGGCGGTGCCCGTGCTACTCTCAAGGGTGCTCACCAACGCGCTCCGGGCGGTGAGCGGGAGGAAGGCTGCCAAGAGGCATACAAAGAATAGATAAACCTGGTGTGACGGAGGTCGGAAATCGGGGGACAGAAGTCAGAGATCGGAGGTTCGAAGTTCGAATGGCAGAAGAATGTCATAAATGGAAAACCTTTTCAGATCTTATGGCGCTTTCCACTTTGCCAGATTTCTTTCTAACACCGTGTCTTTTTTCAAAATCGCAAGGGCCTGTCGCGTTTTACGGATGGGAATCTCTGAGCTGCCAATTGGCTCTTAGTCGACCCACTTCATTGGATACGTTTAGTCCGTCCGCTTCGTCGGACACGCTTAGTCCACCCACTTAGCCGGATACGCTTAGGAGTTATTATCAAATCTGGTGTTTAGCAATTTGAGTCAAGCGGCGACCTGATCAACTTCTGTTGTCTCAACCCCAGCGTTGCACGTATTTTGATAACCTATCTATGGAGTGAACTAAATTTCCTCGTTGTTATCTGCGCCTTTTCACCTCTCGAATTGAGTCAAATAAGGATGTTTCCGAACCTAACGCCAGGTCAACTTCTCAAACCAATACCATTTGGTCTGGTCATCTTGAACTATGTCGCGACGCGCACCCTATCCACCTCCTACTTGTCAGCGAAACAGATCGCATGACGATTCGACAGTCCATGGGCGTTACTGTTTGCCAGTTAAATCTGCGTGGCTTCGCCACAGCAATTGCCTGTCCATCAAGAAGTGGAACGAAGCGGTCGAGCAGTGGATTCACCATCTCAATCGGGTCACGCGTTGGCGTCGTGAACTGCAACTCCATTCCTTCAGCGACGATGATCGAGTCTTCCTGGTGCAACAGATCTGCTACGGTTCCTTGAGCTATAAGCAGATCGAGGACTAGGACGTTCGGCCCACGCTTCGGGCGCGGTTGCAGATGAGACAGCAACGATATGAATTCTACAGGTATCGTGTAAAAGCGGCGCAGCCCGCGGAAGATTCCAACCCATCGGAAGAGGTTATTGTTTCGCTGGCTGAATCAGGTTCAGAATAAAACGATGCGGGATGGGTCTTGTAGTCGTCGCGACTCGCGCGGGAAGGCAACCTTCTGTGCTGACCTACAGGCAAGAGGACGGGTGCCAAAGATTTGCCAGAAGGTTTGTCCTGTTCATGCGAGGCACGGCCTCGCTACTACAACACAGTGCCGTTGTAGTAGTCGCGCCGTGCGCGGCAGGGTGGCACAGTTGAAAAGTATTCCGTATCAGCAACAGCCGAGATTTGATGTATTGTACAAGTGTCGATCCATGCCAATTTTTTATTTTTCAATACGCGTTCATTGGCGTCTATCTTGACCGCCATAGCCAGGCGACGGCTGGTTCGCGGTTCAAGTCCTTAAGTTCCGGGTCGTATGTGGAGGTGTTTCGTGACATTGCCGCTCCATAGCCAGATGATCGTAAACCCATCGTTAAGCTGATGCAATGGGTTGCGGCGCGCAAGGGACTGCACGCCCTACCCGTCGACCACAGAGCTAGAACGAACCTCAACCTTATGGGCGAGTTTCAACACCATGTGTGCGGGAATGAGTTCACACACTTGCCGAAAGTTGGCAGGCTTCTCCTTGGCTGATTTGGCTGGGACTATCCAATCTCCTTTTGCTTTGGTGACAGAGAAAATTGTAACCAGTCAGCCCTCTCAACGTCCAAGACATACACCAAATTCCAGTCAGGTTAACCGGTCGGCTTCAGGGCCAAAAGCTCAACCAAATTCTTATAGTGCCCATTCGAAGCCATTAAGTCTGCATGGTTGCCGGATTCGATGATCTCGCCATGACGCATCACATAGATCTGATCGGCATGCCGAATGGTCGACAGCCGATGTGCAATAATGATGCTCGTTCTGCCCTGCATGAGTTTCTTCATGGCATCTTGGACAAGCAGCTCGGTCTCGGTATCAATCGAGGCAGTAGCCTCATCGAGAATCAACAAGATATCGGGGTTCTGCGCCAGAGCCCGTGCAAGTGCCAACAGTTGTTTCTGTCCACTTGAAAGGGTGTCACCCCGTTCCGCAAGCTCCGTTGCATAACCGTTGGGAAGCTTTTCGATAAAGCTGTGGGCATTCACATAACGAGCGGCCTGTACCACCTTCTCGTGTGTGATCTCCGGATTATGAAGATCAATATTGTGTGCCACAGTACCTGAAAAGATAAACGGCTCTTGCCACACGATCCCAATGCGCCGCCGTAAATCCCTCTCCCGTAGGTCACGCACATCATGGCCATCTACGTAAACCGTGCCTTTCTGAATATCGTAGAACCGAGCGATCAGGTTCGTAATCGATGTTTTGCCTGCCCCGGTCGCCCCGACCAGAGCGACCGACTGCCCCGGCGCAACTCGCAAACTGAGATCGCGCAACACCCAGTTTTCATCCTCATAAGCGAACCAGACCCGATCAAAAAACACGTCACCACGAAAAGATGAAATCGTCTTAGGCTCATCAGGGTCCTGGTTCGTCTCAGGCGTATCGATCAGTGCGAAGATCCGCTCCGACGACGCCATCGCTTGTTGAAGGATGTTTGATTTTTCTGAAAGATCCTCCAGTGGTCGGAAAAAATCGCGCATATAGGATAGAAAAGCGACGAGGGCTCCAATGGTCGTTTCCGAACCATGGATGATGCCGATGCCACCCACGCTAAGCACAAGAGCCACAGAAATGGCATTCGTCATTTCAAGTGTAGGGAAATAGTAGCTAAACCAGCGGATGCCGCTCAGGTTGGCATCCAACAGGTTGCCCTGCAGCCCATCAAAACGCCGCTTCACGAAGGACTCGCGGTTGAAAAGCTGCACCGTTGTCATGCCGCTAATGGTCTCTTGCAAATAGGCGTTTAACATCGATTGCCGGTAGCGCACATCTCTGTGTGCCGACCGCAGACGAACGTTGATATAGGTGAGACTGACGAAGAGTAAGGGTAGGATTGTGAACAGGGTCAGGGCCAACTTGGCGTCGACATAGAACATGAACCCCATGACGCCAAGCAGCATAAACAAATCTGCAATCAGACCAACGAGTCCGTCCGTTACGAACTTCTGGACCGCTTCCACATCCGAGGTAACTCGGGTCAGGAGCCTGCCCACGAGGTTTCTATCAAAGAACGCAAGATGGAGCCTCATCGTTTTACGAAAAATGTCGATCCGAAGGTCTCGCACAACACGTTGCCCGACCCAAACCATGAGATAGCTTTGAGCATATCGCAGGCCAAAGCCAAAGGCCGCGATGGCAAGGTAGATGCCGCCAATGCGTACAATGCCAACCAGGCGCTCATGGGCATCTAGTTCGACTGAAGTCCCGGCGAGAAAGTCATCGATGCCACGCATGATGAGCACAGGCAAATAATTGAGGGTGACGGCCATGACAAAAAGAACGCCAATCGCGAACGCCAGATAGATGGCGTAGGGTCGAACGTACAGCATGAGGCGACCCACCAACCTGCGATCGAACAGGGGAGGCGCCTCAATCTGATCTTGATCATCTGAGAACATATCCTCTAAGTCCTCACGAAGCTTCGAGTTCTTCCTGCAATCGCTGCGTCAGGACCATCTCCTTGTAGTATCCTTTCTCTTTCACAAGATCCTCATGAGGTCCGAGCTGGGTCATGCGCCCATCCTCGATGACCACAATGAAATCCGTATGGCGGAGTGTGGAAGCCCTGTGGCTGATGATCATCGAGGTGCGTTCCTTCATGACCGGTCGCAAACGAGACAGAATCTCTGCTTCCGTCTGAGTGTCGACTGCAGAGAGCACATCATCTAGGATGAGAATGTTGGGTGTACGTGCAACAGCTCGACTGATGGCCGTCCTCTGTCTCTGGCCGCCCGACAAGGTAACTCCGCGCTCCCCTAGCATCGTGTCGAATCGATCCGGAAATCCATGGATATCCGGCGTCAGGTGCGCCACGTCCGCCGCCCACGAAACCTTTTCCACATCCGTTGTATCGAGTCCAAAGCCGATATTGTGCTCCAACGTTTCGGAAAACAGGAACGGTTCTTGAGGTGCGACACCGATCTGCCGCCGCAACACCTCTAGAGGCACCTTCTTTACGTCGTGTGTACCAATGAATATCTGACCCTCCGTGGGATCCAATAGACGGACGAGCAACGATGCCATCAGCGTCTTTCCACTGCCTGTGGGGCCAGTGATCCCGAGTGTGCTGCCCTCGGGAATCTGGAGGTGAAGATCATCCAATTTGGTTTGATCATCCATCACAACAGTGACATGGCGAAACTCGATATCGCCACACACCTCGTGGATGGAATCGTCTGTTGCGTCGTTGTCGATAATCACAGGTGCCCGGTCGTATATTTCCAAGATGCGTTCCCAGCTCGCCAGCCCCCTCTGAAGTAACGTGGTGGTCCATCCGAGTGCCAACATGGGCCATTGCATGTAGTAGAGGTAGTGCATGAACTGGACCAACTCACCGAGTGTGAGGAGTTCGCGGATGACCAATCGCCCACCCACAATCAGCAACACCACGATAGCGATGCTGAAAAGAAAAGCCATCACCGGCCATAGCGGGCGCTCGACACGACTCAGCGCCAAATTGCGTTTGACGAATTCGTCGTTCAGTGCGCCAAATCGGTCGATCTGACGTGGCTCGATGGCAAAGCTTTTGATGGTGCGGATGCCAGAAAAGTTTTCCTGAGCAAAACTCGATAGAGCAGAGAACTGCTCTTGAGCTAGCTCGTGACGTGACCGTAATAGCCGAAGGATAAAAAAGAAAAATACGGTCATGAGCGGCATGAGAATCAAGAGGAGCAGGGCGAGTTGCCAGCAAATCGAAAACATGATCGAGAACGCGATGACAAAGACCAGAAAGGTCCGCGTACCTTGCAACAGACCTTGTCCGATGAAGTCTGCGACGTGCCCCATATCCGAGGACATCTTCGTCATGATGTCACCTGTCCGTTCGTGTTGATAAAAACCACGATCCTGCCGCGTCAGATGCTCAAACAAGTCGCGACGGATTTCGTACTCGATACGCCGACACAGGGAAAGGGGCACTCGTCGCATCCAAAAAGAAAAGAACCCGCCAACGAGGGAAATACTGACATAGGCGCAAGCACCATAGCCAAGCAATTGCGGGACCGTTAGCACGCCGTCATTTAGGCCGTCCACGGCATAGCGGACAATGAAAGGCGTGCCGAGATTCACAGCTACCGTTACGGCGACCAATACGAAGCCCACCGCAATCGTTCGTCCATGTGCCGCAATGTATTCTTTGAGTGTCTTCCGAGTTTCCTTCATCCCAACCGATCGAAACAAATGTCAGTTCTGAAGGTGATGTCAGAAGACCGTGTGCGTCGAGCACAGAAACCGCAAACTCCGGAAAACTAAGACGCTTGGCGTACAGCACAGGACCCCAACTTGTACAAGTCGGCATTGGCCACAGGAGGCATGTTCGCCATCCCCAGCCAACCAGGCTTACATGCGACACGTAAAGTTGTTACGCCGGTAGCCGGCGCTTACAACCCGCAAGAGTCGTCAGTGAAAGAAAGCCCAGAATCAATGTCGAGCCATCGTCCGGTATCGCCGTCGCGGTACGGAGCTCAAGGTGGTAGGGAAGGACTCGCGACGCCGCACCAAAGACGCGCGCGCTATAGGATCCGGCCGGCAGGGATGGGAGCCCTATCAAGGGGAGCACGTTGCGTCCGAACGGAGCCGATCGTGCAGAGACTCCGCCTATGTAGTCGCCTGTTGCGTTGGGACCATCGTAGAATGATATGGACGAGCCAACACTCAGACCAACCAGCACGAATTCATCGAGCTCCAAACCGACGGGAACCGTGAACCCAAACGGATCGAACGCATCGAGCGATCCGTGCACGGATCCAATAATCTCATTTGCACCCGGTTCCAACGTAAACTGGTGTGGCCTGTCACCAAACCATCTCAAGTTGCCATGGACAGATTCGTCATGAACTACGACGGCCAAGGCTGAGGTTACTGCTTGTGTGACGACAGCCACTGTTAGAAATGCGATGCAAAAAGGATGGGACATGTACGACTCCTAATACCAGAATTATGACGCTACAACTGCGTTTACATTGTACCGGTTATTTTCGAAATATCAAGGCTAAAAATTTTTGAGTGCAAACAAAGAAGATGGGTAGCACGCGTTACTTTTCGGCCTGAAGAGCCTCCACCTGTTGTTGACTACAGCATCTCCAGAACCGGTGACAAGTGTTGCTGAATGTTGATCCTATTCTCGATTGTCACCATACCCTATCAAGTTTATGCTTCAAGTTCGCCGTTCGCCCCACTCAACCCAGAAGAGGTTTCCATGATCGTAACACCCATTGTCGCATCCACATTCATCTCTGACGGAGGTGCAATGTTCGGATTGGTACCTAAACCAATCTGGTCCAAGCTGATGCCACCCGATGAGCAAAACGGCATTCCACAGAACGCGAACTGCATGGTTGTTCAACTCGACGACGGTCGCGTTGGACTGGTCGATACAGGCTGCGGAGATCCATCCCTCTTCTCAGACAAAGAAAGAAAACGAAGCGGTCTATCCGATTCCTGGTTGCTTCTTGACGCACTTCGAAGCCTCGACATCGATCCGCTTGACATTTCTTTTGTCGTACTCACGCACCTACATTGGGACCATGTCGGGGGCGCACATCGCGTTGACCAACAGGGAAAAACCGTGCTCACGTTCCCTAACGCCCAGCATTTCGTGCATTCGGACGAGTGGTTTGACGCGACCCACGGTGACCCCCTGCTCTACAAGTCCTATCCTCCATCCTGCATCCAACCGTTGCTCGAAAAGCAAAGCGATGCTGTTGTGTTAGTCACAGACAGGGTGCCAGATATTTTGCCTGGCATTCGCATGGCGAAGAGCGGCGGACACACCCAAGGCCATTGCGCAGTTGTGCTGCATCATGACGAACTTGTTCTGCGGCATCCACAAGCGCAACAATTCGAAAAGGTGACTACGCTGGCCTGTACTGCGGATCTGTGTTCTACCCGGCATCATCTTCGTCTCGTATTTCAAACCTCTTACGACACCTTCCCTCTGCAAACTCGGCAGTGGAAACAGGAGACCTTACCCAGCATCGCAGACGAAGGAATTCTACTGATGTTCGGTCATGATCCAGATTGCTTCGGGGCAACCATCGCAGAGGACAACAAGGTCGAATACCGTGTTACACAGACGTTGGATGTTGTGAAATGACACAACAGCAGGAACTGTGTCGGGTCCAACTTGAGGTGATTGGGTGCCGTCGCTGCTCTCGGCTGGTGGCTTGGCGCGAACAGGTTGCCATGGAGAAACGTGCATCCTATCGCGATGAAGTCTACTGGGGAAAGCCAGTCCCATCATTCGGCGACCCCAACGCTCGACTGCTTGTGCTTGGACTTGCCCCGGCCGCACATGGCGCCAACCGGACAGGTCGAATGTTTACTGGTGATCGTTCCGGAGAGTGGTTATATCGTACTCTTTGTCGTGCAGGGTTTGCCAACCAACCGGAATCGACGGAACGCAATGACGGTCTCCAGCTCAAGGACGCTTACATTTCTGCAGTCGTACGATGCGCGCCACCAGGCAACAAACCGACACCGGAAGAAAAAAAAGAGTGCAGTTCATTCTTGAGCCGTGAACTAGACATCATGCAGAGCGTGCGCGTACTGGTCGCACTCGGTTCATTTGCTTGGGACGGGGCACTACGCGTTTTGGCATCGAGGGGGTACACACAGAGTCCAAAGCCTACGTTCGGACATGGCGCAGAGCTTTCGCTCGGCCGAGTTCATCTGCTCGGCTCTTACCACCCAAGTCAGCAAAACACGTTTACAGGTCGACTGACTGAACCTATGTTAGATCGTGTGTTTCAACGTGCTCAGGACATCCTTTCAGACTGATAACCCATAACGTCAAAGTGGACGGACGATCACGAGCCGTGCGATCCATGGGAAGATCCGTGCGATCTATGGGAAGATCCATGCGATCCGTGACCTCTAGACCCGCGGGGCCTGAAGGTCGTCCTGGAAAAGCACTGTTGTGGTCGCAATGCACGGTTGTGAACCTGACCATTGTGAAATCCTTTGGAACGGATGTGGCCCCGTCTATTTTTCACCGTTATGGGGTGACGTTTCTCAGCTGCAAATCGGCGGGGCTGGACGACATCCGATAGGTGGCCATGCGCGGGGTCCGTATCGAAAAACGTAGGCCTGTGATCATTGTACCTGTTATAGACTGCGGGACGAGAAACAGCTAGATAGCGGTTGCGATCACGGCGCACCGCTCCTTTGTAAGCAAGTTCTTCAGCACGTTTGGCTCGCACCTCCGCGTCTCGCACGCGGCTTTCCAGATCCCGAATGCGGGCCTGCTCTTGAGCATGCTGCCTCCCAACCTGACGTTCTAACTGCAATTCACGCAGCGCTTCCTCATATTCAAGTCCAAGCTCAACACTAGGATATCGATTCTTAAAGGAACGCCAGAACGCGACACGTTGAGATGCGCGGGCCAGCATAAAGTTGCTGTCCACCAATTTTCGTTCTCGGACGTTCACGCCTTCCGCATGTCGGGCAAGGGCTTTCTCACGTCGTTCCTCTTCCATTCTGACCTTCGCTTCAGCACGTAAGCGTTTTCTTTCGTCGGCCTCTTCCTGGGACACAAGATCCACTTCCACAACCGCATCTCCGACCACTTCCACATGGCCACGGTCATAGTATAGAACTTCTCTGTCTCCAATCTGAATATAGCTCGTCGGCTTGCCAAGTTCGGCCTTCACTTCCTCGGGGGCATCCCCAATATCCACCGCGTAAACAGTGGGCCCTGCGAGAAGTATCGCTGTTAAAAACCAGCGAGAACATGACGGCTGGTATCTTGTCGGTATTGTTGTCATCATGAATTCACCTTAACTCTTTGGCTGTCGATCCTTGCACGCGGATGCTTACGATACCGACCCTGCTTTTTCAGATATAGACGTCGATGGGCCAAGATCATTCAACCCAGGCAAAAAATTCTCCGTCTGCTGGACGTTGATGACCGTTCTAAGCAATCTGCACAAATGAGAACGCATCTGCACAACCCTTAACTCGACGAATGAAACCATGACCAGCCAAGTCCGCAAGATGAGTGTGTTGTTCTTGACGAGTTCATCTGCTCGGCTCCTATCACCCGAGTCAGCAAAACACGTGTACAGGTCTGCTGATCGCGTGTTTCAACATGCGCAAGAGATCCCTTCAGGCTGATCATCCATAGCATCAAGGACGAGAATCTGAAACCGCTTCGATCTCAGCTATTCATACGCGGATGAATCGTACGATCCGTCTCCAAACCCAGACTCGTCGTGCTGCTTGACGGTCTTGCTCGGAAAACCCGGTGGTTGCAACGCACGGTTGTGGACCTGAGCGCTATGAACTCCTTTCGGGCGGATGTAGCCCCGTCTGTTTCTCACCTTTGCGTTGCGATGTTTCGTGGCTGCAATCCGCTGGCGCAGGAGGACATCGGATGGGTGAGCAAACACAACCGCTGGTTCGGCATGGGAGTGGTGATCATGCACAACCTCTGGTTCGGCATCGGAATGGTGACCATGCACAACTTCTGGTTCGGGTTGCGTGCTTCTGTTATTGTTGCACGTATTATAGACCGCAGGACGAGAAACTGCCAAATACCGGTCGAGGTCGCGACGCGCTGCTTCTTCGTAAGCAAGTTTTTCAGCACGTGCGGCTCGTACCTCCGCCTCTTGCGCTCGGCTTTCCAGATCCCGAAGGCGGGCCTGCTCTTGAGCATGCTGCCTCCCGACCTCACGCTCTAACTGCAATTCGCGCACCGCTTCATCATATTCGAGACCAACGTCAACGCTGGGATATCGATCCTTGAAGGAGCGCCAAAACGCGACACGTTGAGTTGCACCGGCCAACATAAAGTTGCTGTCCAACAATTTTCTTTCTCGGACGTTCACGCCTTCTGCATGTCTGGCCAGGGCTTGCTCACGTCGTTCGTCTTCTATTCTGGCCTTCGTTTCAGCACGTGAGCGTTTTGTTTCGTCGGCCTCCTCCTGGGACACTAGTTCTACTTCCACAACCGCGTCTTCGACAATTTCCACACGGCCGCGATCAAAGTATAAAACTTCCCGATCTCCAATCTGAATGTAGCTCGTCGGTTTGCCCAGCTCGGCCTTCACCTCCTCGGCGGTATCCCCTAGCTCCACCGAGTAAACAGCAGGCGCTGCGAGAAGCATCACTGTCAAAAACCAGCGAGAACATGACATCTGGTATCCTGTAGGTGTTGTTGTCATCATGAATTTACCTTACTCTTTGCTTTCGGTCGTCGCAAGCGGATGCTTACGATAGCGACTCCCCGCTTTTCAAATATAGACGTCGATGCACCAAGATCATTCAAACCAGGCAAAAATCTTAGTGTGCTGGACGTTTGTGACCGTTCTGCGTAATCTGAACAAATGAGAACACATCTGCAAAACAACCCTCCAACTCGACAAGTGAGAGCATGACCGACCAAGTCCGCAAGATCAGTGTGTTGTTTTTGTGCACAGGAAATTCGTGTCGAAGTCAGATGGCAGAGGGTTGGGCCAAGAAGCTGCATCGCAACCACCTGGATGTGTATTCCGCCGGACTCGAAACACATGGGCTGAATCCGAGTGCTGTGAAGGTGATGAACGAAGTCGGCATCGATATGTCCAAACAGGTGTCGCAGAAACTTGACGAGTTTGACAACATACCGATCGACTATGTGGTGACGGTTTGTCCACATGCACATGAAACCTGTCCCGCCTTCCCTGGGAAAGCAATCGTGTTACACCATGGATTCGACGATCCTCCCAAACTCGCACGCCATGCAGCGACTGAAGAAGAATCTCTGCCTCACTATCGACGGGTACGCGACGACATTCGTGCGTTTGTTGAGACGTTACCAGCCACATTACAAATAAGTGTCTCCCGCGGGTAGTCACAAGAGTGAATCGCTCTACTTTCACACTTTACCAGAACAGCGCCTTCCGACTATACGCATGGGTGTTCAGAAGAGGAATGTACGAATGACAAGATCCATAAAACGAATAGGCATCTTAACCGGCGGTGGTGATTGTCCTGGCCTCAATGCTGTCATTCGCGCGGTTACGAAAACCGCAATCTACAAACACGGTTTGGAAGTCTATGGCATCCAAGACGGAACACTCGGTCTGATTCACAACCGCATCGCCCCATTGGAGAGCGAGGGAGTGAGCAACATTCTCCTCATGGGTGGCACCATTCTGGGTACGAGCAACAACGCCAACCCAAAGCATTTTCCTGTGCACCAGAACGGCGAGATCAAACACATCGACGTGTTCGACCGAATGCTCGATCATATTGCGGTCAACAAACTAGATGCGATTGTAACCATCGGAGGCGACGGAACCCAAAGCATGGCCCACGAACTAATCCAAGCCGGGGTCAACTGCATCGGTGTACCGAAAACCATCGACAACGATATCATGCATTGCGACCGAACCTTCGGATTCGACACGGCGGTCACCACAGCCACTGAGTGCCTCGACAAAATTCATACCACAGCCATGAGCCACGACCGTGTGATGGTGGTGGAGGTCATGGGTCGAAACGCTGGCTGGCTGGCCTTGCAAGCCGGTGTCGCAAGCGGAAGCGACATTTTGTTGTTGCCTGAAATTCCGTATGACCTCGACAAAATCGGTAAGGCATTAGAGGCCCGTGCCAAGAACGGCCGCACATTTACCATCGTTTGCATTAGTGAAGGCGCCAAAGAAAAAGGTGGATCCCAAGTGGTAAAACGACACATCGAGGGATCCCCTGATCCTGTTCGTCTTGGCGGTGTTGGCAAATTGTTGGCGAATCAGATCGAAGAAGCGTTTTCACTCGACACACGCTGCACCATTCTTGGTCATATCCAACGTGGGGGCACCCCCACCCCATTCGACCGTTCTCTGGCTACTCGTTATGGTTACGAGGCGGTGGAGTTACTTGTTTCAGGTGAGCAAGGAAAACTCGTCGTGTGGCAGGGCGGCACCGTGAAACATGTTTCGATCGAATCCGTCGCCAATCAACAGAGAAAGGTTCCACTGAATCACCCGCTTGTCCACACAGCTCGCGCAGTAGGCACGAGTTTCGGTGACTAGCCAAGTTCCAAAATCCGATTGTACAAGTAGTACGGTAAGAAACGGATTTTACCATGGAAGCAATCAATCAAAAAAGACCGCGAGTTACTCGCGGTCTTTCTCTTTGATCCTACGGAAATTTACCTTACAAAATCGCGTCTTTCGCTACTTTTGAAATTCGAAACTTCAAGACTGTCTTCGCTGGAATCTTGATCGATTCACCTGTGGCTGGATTACGTCCCATACGCGCTTTTCGACGCATTTTCACGAGCTTGCCGATTCCAGGAATGGTAAAACCATCCTTGGCACCCTTATACGCAAGCTCAGCCAGGCTATCGAGAAAATCTCGGACCTGTACCTTTGTCAACTCATTCTCCTCCGCCAACTTAGTGATGATCTGGCTCTTTGTCATCGGTTTCGCCATATGTGAACCTCCTCTTTTTTCTGGTAGACTAGTTTCTTAAATCGGCGCACGACCCACGTGCTCCTTGCAATTCAGCGCACGGAGAATACCTTTGGTCCCAGTGAAAGGCAACCCCTTAGATCAATGAATAACGAACTCCTCACCATCAGCGAAATCTTTTTTAGCATCCAGGGGGAGTCATCGCGCATGGGGCTTCCATGCACGTTTGTTCGATTGTCGTTCTGCAACCTCCGCTGCTCCTGGTGTGACTCAAAGTACACCTTCACCGGTGGGGAAGAAATGACCGTCGAATCTGTACTGGCTCACGTCAGAAAATATCCGACACGTCTTGTGGAAATCACAGGCGGGGAACCGCTTTTACAAGAGTCGGTGTTCCCTCTGATGAAGCAACTATGTGAGGAGGGATTTGAGGTTCTTCTTGAAACGTCTGGTAGCGTAGATATCACAAGGGTAGATGCGAGAGTCATCCGCGTCATCGACATAAAGTGTCCCGGCTCCGGTATGGCCCATAGCAATCGCTGGAAAAACCTCGACGATCTAAGGCCATCAGACGAAATCAAATTCGTGATCGCGGACAAGCAAGACTATACGTGGGCATGCGATTGCATGCAAAAGCATTGTTTACCAGAACGATGTCTGGTTCTCTTCTCTCCTGTTTTTGGGCAACAAGACAATCTCGCGCTTGCCGAATGGATTCTTACCGACGGATTGCCGGTTCGCTATCAGCTTCAAATCCATAAGTACATTTGGAGCCCCGAAACCAGAGGGGTGTAGACGCCATGAAGATAGGAAAGACATTTAGATGGGAAATGGGGCACCGTTTACCGAATCATTCCGGAGGCTGCAAGAACCTACATGGGCATTCTTATGTCCTTCGAGTGGAAGTGGAAGGCAAGCTCGACAAGGACGGCATGATTGTGGACTTTGATGAAATCAGCCGGGTCGTCCGTCCCCTATTGGCGGAACTTGATCACGCGTTCTTATGCCAAGACAGTGACCATCACGTGAAAGATTTTTTGATGAAGCATGGGATGAAAATCAAACTCGTACCCTTTCCATCGACCGTGGAGAATATTACGCAGATGATTGCAAACCACGTTCAGAAAGCGCTTCTTGGACATCCAAGCGTTTCTGCCATCACGTTGCACCTCAAAGAAACAGCCAGCTCGTTTGCGGAACTGCGCATGGAACCATCTACGTCATGAGCACACCCAAAGCTGTGGTTCTGGTGAGTGGAGGACTCGACAGTTGTGTGGCGGCTGCCGAAGCGGCCCAATCCCACGACGTGGCATTTCTGCATGCGAGCTATGGGCAACGCACTGAGGAGAAGGAACGGAATGCATTTTACGATCTGGTCCACCACTTTGACGTACAACTCGTACTCGACGTAAAACTAGATGCCCTCTCTGCCATCGGTGGATCGAGCCTCACGGATTCACGTATGCCGGTCACACAGGTCGATCTCCACCACAAGCACATTCCCACATCTTACGTGCCGTTTCGCAACGCGCACATCCTCGCTGCGGCCACAAGTTGGGCGGAGGTGATCGGCGCCACGGCCCTTGTTATCGGGGCTGTCGAAGAGGACTCCTCCGGCTACCCGGATTGCAGAAAAGATTTTTTTCAAGCGTTTGGTGAAGCTATCCGGGAAGGCACAAGACCAGAAACCTCCATCGAAATTGTCACGCCACTTCTTCACCTCAACAAGCAACAAATTGTTGAGTTAGGGATCCGGTTGAAAGCGCCCCTCCACGCTACCTGGTCCTGCTACCAGAATTCAGAAAACGCCTGCGGTGTCTGCGACAGTTGCGCCCTTCGCTTGCGCGGGTTTCAGTCTGCCGGGGTGGAGGATCCGATTCCCTACGAACAGACGCCGGACTACCGATGAAGAATCGACCCGGGCTAACCGTGTTCGGCAACAACGTTCATCGAAATACCTCCACGCGGCGTAAACTCCGCCGTCACCTTGGCTTGACGCGGAGCGCAAACGGCAATGAGGTCATCCAAGATTCGATTGGCAATGCGTTCACCAAACGAGCCTTCGTTGCGAAAGGAGAAAAGATAGAGTTTGAGAGACTTGCTCTCCACACACCGCTCGTTCGGAACATATTCAATCTCGATACGAGCGAAATCCGGCTGGCCAGTGATGGGACATAGTGCGGTAAACTCCGGACAGCTAAAACGAACCCTATAGTCTCGATCTGGATACGGATTGGGAAACGTCTCCAGCACGGCGCCATCGGGCGACGTCGGATAGTTTTTTTCCCCGGACCCTAAGATGGAGAGGTCATCACCCAGTTGATTGTCAGTCATGTCGATTGGCTTCTATGCTTACCTTCATACGTACAGAAATCACGGACCCATACCAATTTGCTCTCACCCACACATCTTGACAAGTGTCTAATGCAAATCACTGCAACAAACCGGTCTAATCACTAGCCCGAAGATCGGTGGAACAAAGGTCGACGCGAAAAGCGGATTCGGGAAGCTCTTTGAACATCTCACCAAACCCATTCGGAAGCTGAACGTCTGCCAAGGACCGGTATACCCCGTCCTGTTGACGCCCAGCCACAAGGAACATACCCTTGTCTTCCCGAATCTCAGTAAGCGCCTCCACAAGTTGTGTGTGCCCCCCATAGTATGTCGCTTTCAAAAGTCGAACAACTGTATCGTAGCCAACCACAAACATGCATCCGGGAAACAGTCTGGCCTTGTCGAGAAACCTTGGAGCTCGTGTCACAACAATCGGCCGGGACCACGCCATTCGGCGCAACCGACTACGTACATCATCAAACGTCAGAGACCGTTTGTCTGCATTTCGGATGGACAATTCAAACAAGACATGGCGTTTCAACAGCCGCTCTGCAGCTTCAGCCAAATGAACGTGACCTGCATGTAGCGGATGGAACGAACCTGACAAAAGCACTGGTTGATGCAACACGCTATTCGGGGTCAGACGACCATCCGGCTCCACCACGACACAGTCCAGCTCTTGATCCCACAAACCAGCTGTTGGATCGTTGGGGCATGGGCTCTGTTCTTCGGTCACAACACGAAAGCCATCCACAGGCATAGACTCCATTCGTTGCACACCACAGAAGTCCGCCATCAGATTCAAGACCCAATGTCGAAGCACGTCTTCTTGCTGATCTCGTCTTAACCGTCCTTTCTCAAACAGTCCGTGAAGGTGCGCACAACGGTTCCAACTCACAAGGGACACAAAGAACTGATCTTTGCCTTTTCGCTCGCGCTCCGTAGCTAACGACGCTGTGAGCCCAACCCCCATACATGGCTTGACGCAGCCAGCCACTCCGGCACACTCCAGCGCATGCTCTGCCAACCTTGACCCAACCCCTTGGGAAACGTAGCTTGTAAGATCGGCACATAGAAAGGATCGCATTGCGTTGGCGCTGTATGGGACGATAACGCTCCGTACAAAATTCGAGGCGCCCGGTTGTGCCAGCAGGGCCTCAACAACGGAGCCACCTCCGCCGGCGACCACCAAAGAAAGTTTTCCGTTACCGTGTAGTAGCGCGCTCACGAGTTCCGTTTCTTTTAAAAACATGTTCTTCATTCGTTCAACTACGTTCGGACTTGACCTCAGACGAGTGTCTTGGCTTACTTCCTTTTCTTAGGCAATCCCTCATAATGAAAGGATCTCACTTGCCGATGCTCTGTGACGAAACGGCTAGATCTCGCAAACACCATTTTTTTTACACAATTCATTGGAGTGGAGTCGTATGAAATCGTATCTCAAGATCCTCTGTATTTTGTTGTCCGTCCTGGTCGTACTCGTATTAGTTGGCGTGTATTTCGGTCTCAATCACATCATGTGCCGCGGGGTCGAAACCTTGGGACCAGAGCTAACCGGGACACCCGTTACCTTGGATCAAGTGCAACTGTCTCTTTTGTCTGGCAAAGGAGAACTTCACGGCCTCACTGTTGGTAATCCGGACAACTGCAAAACACCAAACGCAGTTGAACTCCGCAAACTTTCTGTGCATCTGGATCCTCGTTCCATCTCGTCGGATGTTGTGCTCATTCACCGTATCGAAATCATCGAACCTGAAATTACCGTCGAAGGACTACAAGCTAAAAATTTGACGCAACTCGAAGAACATGTGAGAAAACAGGCTGAAAAACTCACCGGAACGAACGAACCGGTGGAGCCCAAGGAGCAGGGCAAAAAAGTTGTGATCGAACATCTCGTCATTCAGAATGGTAAAATCAACTATAGTCCTGTCATCCTCATGGGAAAGTCGATTCCGATTTCTATTCCTGATATTCACCTAGAGGATATCGGCAAACAAGAGGGTGGTGCCAATGTGGCCGACGTAGTGGCCATCGTATTGGGTTTTCTTCGAGATGCAGTTGTTGGGATACTCAAAGGATCTGGCGATCTGATTGCTACCGGGTTGAAGGGTATGGTCGGGGTAGCTGGAAAAGGTGCAGAATTAGCTGGCGACACTGTCGGAGCGGGCTTGGGCTTGGTAGAGGAGACGGCAACGATAGGGGCTGACGTGGTGACCGACTCGGCAAAAAAGCTTGGCGAGGGGGTCTCGAAGCTCGCTGACGGTGTTGACAAGTTGATTCCGGGCGGCAAAGACAACATTGCCAGTGATTCAACCAATCCGTAATCATTCTCGTCGCTCGCCTACCCACGGTGCTGCAGCCCATGTTCCATGTCGAAAGGAAGAATCATGCAGGACTTTGAGAAGCTCGGAGCCTTCTATCTAGGCAAGCTCTACGACCTGAACCAAAAAAAAGTCAAAGACGAACTCCTTCTCTACGACGCGAAGGACCTAACCACCCACGGCATGTGTGTCGGCATGACTGGCTCCGGGAAAACGGGCTTGTGCATGGCTCTGCTTGAAGAAGCTGCCATCGATTCTGTCCCTACTCTTGCCATCGATCCGAAAGGCGATCTCGGCAACCTTATGTTGACGTTTCCAGGGCTCCAGGCGTCGGACTTTCGACCGTGGATCGATGAAAGCGAAGCAGCGCGCAGCGGCAGCACGCCGGAGGCATATGCGAAGAAGATGGCGACGGTTTGGAAGAACGGTCTGGCCGAATGGGGTGAGGATGGGGCTCGGATTTCTGCCTTCCGGGACTCCGTCGACATCACGATCTACACACCCGGCAGTCATGCCGGCCTGCCCATTAGCGTTCTAAGATCCTTCGATGCACCACCACCCGAAGTCGCAGAGGACCTCGACGCTCTGAAGGACCGCGTGCAAGCTTCTGTATCCGGCATCTTAACCCTCCTTGGCATCGACGGTGATCCCGTCCGCAGCAGAGAACACATTCTTCTCTCCAACATCCTCAACCAATCCTGGTCAAACGGTCAAAGTCTCGACCTCCCCAATCTCATTCGCCAAATCCAGACCCCTCGATTCGATAAGGTGGGTGTCTTCGACCTTGAGTCTTTCTATAGTCAGGACGAACGGTTTGAACTTGCGATGCGCATGAACAACCTCTTGGCATCTCCTGGATTTTCATCCTGGTTGGAAGGGGAACCGCTCGACATCGGCAAGCTTCTGTACACCAAGGATGGGCGTCCCCGCATATCCATCATGTCCATCGCACATCTCAGCGAACAGGAACGCATGTTTTTTGTCACGATGCTGCTCAACGAACTGCTGTCTTGGGCTCGCACCCAGTCCGGCACGTCAAGCCTGCGCGCGCTCTTCTACATGGACGAGATCTTCGGCTATTTCCCACCCACCGCAAACCCGCCCAGCAAGCAACCTATGCTCACACTGCTCAAACAGGCGCGAGCCTATGGTCTCGGCGTCCTCCTTTCCACCCAGAACCCGGTCGACCTCGACTACAAGGGCCTATCCAACATCGGCACCTGGTTCCTAGGCCGCTTGCAAACGGAACGTGACAAGGCACGTGTACTTGACGGACTCGAGGGAGCCTCTGTCAGCGCCGGTTCCAACTTTAATCGCAGCGACATGGAAAAAGTCCTGGCCGGCCTCGGCAGTCGCGTATTTTTGATGCACAACGTACACGAAGACGACCCGCAGGTGTTTCATTCGCGTTGGGCTCTGTCCTACCTCCGAGGGCCATTGACGCGCAAGCAAATCCAGATCTTGATGAAAGCAAAAAAAACACAGGTTGCAACGCCAGCCACCACCCACCCAGCGACATCCAAGACGCCGGCCCGCTCGGTACTCCTTTCCACAACGGAAGCCGAACCGCCTACGCAGCGCCCCGTCGTACCTCCACAAATCAAAGAGTTCTTCCTGGGGTTGGATGATGGCATCGGCGACACCAACCGCCTCGTGTATCGACCTAAGGTGCTCGCAAAAGCCAAACTGCACTATGTGAAGGCCACAGCTAAAGTGGATACATGGGAAACCAGAGCCTGGTTGATCGATCTACCTGAGGCCGGAACCGATCTGGCATGGGATGATGCCACACACCTGGTTACAACAAGTCTCGATCTCGACCGTGTTCCGAACGATCGCGGCACCTTTTCCGAGCTACCTGCTGCCTCCACCAACACCAAGACATTCAAGACCTGGACAAAAGAGCTGAAGACGTTCATCTATCAAGAAAATGCCATGGCCCTGTTCAAATGTGTAGAATTCAAGCTCCATTCAAAGCCAAACGAATCGGAAGGCGAGTTTCGCGGACGGCTATCCCATGTCGTCAACGAAAAACGTGATATGGCCCTGGAAAAACTCCGCCGCACCTATGGCCGCCGGTTGGAAACAATTCAGAATCGCGTCCAGCGAGCCGAGCAAAAAATTGAACGTGAAACGACCCAATACAAACAGCAAAAATTTCAGACTGCCATCTCCGTCGGAACGACATTAATTGGCGCCGTATTTGGTCGCAAAACACTGAGCAGCCGCAACATTGGCCGTGCTGCAACCGCTGCACGAGGCGCTGGTCGATCCGCGTCGGCGCGAGAGGACATTGCGATTGCCGAAGAAGAATTTCTCCTCCAACAGAACAAGCTCGTGAAGCTGGAGGAGGAATTCGAAGAGGCATTGCGAGATATGGAAGACAAGATGGATCCCACCGGTTTGAACCTCGATATCCTGTCCATCGCTCCTCGGAAATCCGACATTTCTATTCAAGAGTTCGGACTTGTCTGGACGCCGTGGAAAGTCCATGCAGACGGTATCGCTGAGCCTTTGTTCCAGGGCAGGTAGATTCTCGGCCACCCCTCCCCTAGCCCTAGCCCTAGCCCTAGCCCGCATGA
Organism: Phascolosoma agassizii; assembly: GCA_035593235.1. NCBI lineage: Eukaryota > Metazoa > Annelida > Sipuncula > Phascolosomatiformes > Phascolosomatidae > Phascolosoma > Phascolosoma agassizii. The sequence goes on along the minus strand of JAVJHY010878734.1, from coordinate 37,538 downwards.
ATCATACATTTCCTGCTGCGAGCGTGGACAGTACTGCATCTACGGCTCGAAATGCCCGCGCCTCATTTCACAGTGTGTCCACACGGTTTCACCGAGGCGTAGCCATTTCGAGCCCTATCTGTAGCACTCTTCACGCTCTCGTGACGAAAATGTGTGATTCATGGGGGCTAGCGTTGATGCCTATTTATCTTTAAGAAGATCCCGAATTTCTCCCAGCAAGACTTCCTGTGCTGGAGGTACCGGCTCTTCCTTGGCTGCCTCTTCCTTTTTCTTGGCTGACTCGATCAACTTGACCACCATGAAAATAGCAAAGGCAATAATCACAAAGTCAATGATCTGATTGGCAAAGTTTCCGTAGGCGAGCGTTGGCACGCCAGCTTCTTGAGCCGCGGCCAACGTCTTCAGAGACTCATCACCGCCAAGATTGATGAACTTGTTTGAAAAATCGACACCACCCGTCAGCTTGCCGACGGGTCCCATGATGATATCATCCACCAAAGAAGAGACCACTTTTCCAAAAGCTCCGCCGACAACAATACCTACCGCCATATCGATCATGTTGCCCTTGAGAGCAAATTCTTTGAATTCTTTTAAGATATCTCTACCTCTTTGTTACATGTTGTGCGTTGTCACCCATCATAAATTACACCGATCCCAAAAAGGCAAAAAAACCGGCGCACCCAACCCCTGTCATAGGCTACTTGCTTGGGTTTTGTACACACCCTTTGCAGCCTCGTCAATCGCACAACAAGTTCACTTTGGACTGCCATCATTCGGTCTTTTACGACAAAGGGACTATGTATTTGTTGTCGTGACTGGTATTACATCCGTGCCCTTGCTGCCAAGATAGCAAGCTGCTACATTTCATATCCTAAGTAGTGGAAAGGACCTACGATGAAACTTGTACATGGATTTAAACTGATTCGCCAAGAGACCATTCCGGAACTAAACGCGGAGGCCGACCTCTATCGTCACCAACGAACCGGCGCCGAACTTTTGTCCTTGCAAACGGAGGATACCAACAAGGTGTTCGGCATCACATTCCGCACACCGCCGACCGACTCGACTGGCGTTGCTCATATTCTCGAACATTCCGTCCTCTGTGGATCGCGCAAGTATCCGGTGAAGGAGCCCTTCGTCGAATTGCTCAAAGGATCGTTGCAGACGTTTCTGAACGCTATGACCTACCCAGATAAAACATGTTACCCTGTGGCAAGCGAGAATCTACAAGATTTCTATAACCTCATCGACGTATATCTTGACGCAGTCTTCTATCCTCGCATCACCGAGCAGATCTTCGCACAGGAGGGCTGGCATTACGAGTTGGACACTGAGACCGAGCCACTTCGTTACAAAGGCGTTGTGTTCAATGAAATGAAAGGCGTGTACTCTTCCCCGGATGATATGCTTGGTGAGCACTCGCAACAATCTCTCTTTCCTGACAGCACCTACGGCGTAGATTCCGGCGGTGACCCCAGCATCATCCCAAACTTAACATACCAACAATTCAGTGAGTTTCACCGTTCCCTCTATCATCCATCCAACAGCCTCATTTACTTTTACGGTGACGATGATCCAAACGAACGTCTCAGCATCATCGATGAGTTCATCGCGGAGTTCGACGGCGGCCAACCGGTCCCAGACATCTGTCCACAGCCTTTCACAAGTCAACCCATCTCTGTGGTCGAATCCTATGACCCAGGTGAACAGGATCCGGAAAACGCAAAGGCCATGACAACCGTGAATTGGTTGCTTCCCAACGTAACGGATCTGGACCTCAACATGGACCTCGGCATTCTCACCCACATCCTGATCGGCACACCCGCTTCACCCCTTCGACAGGCCCTTCTCGACTCGGGGCTCGGCGAAGACTTGGCAGGAAACGGCTTCGCGAACTATATTCTGCAAATGTATTTCTCCACTGGGCTACGTGGTATCGATGCGGAAAAGGCACCGGAGGTCCAAACGTTGATCTTCGACACACTTACCCGGCTTGTGAAAGAGGGTCTGCACCCCGACTTGATCGAAGCAGCCATCAATACAAGCGAATTTCGCCTTCGTGAAAGCAACACGGGCGGTTACCCCAGAGGTCTCGCCTACATGCTTGCCTCTCTGAATTTTTGGCTCTACGGAGCCGACCCTATCGCACCCCTCAAATTCGAAGCACCCCTCGCCAGATTAAAAGAAAAACTGACAACCCAAGACCGATATTTCGAATCCCTCATCAATCAACATTTCCTACAAAACCAACACCGGAGCACCGTTCTACTCACACCTGAGAGAGGTCTGGCCGACCGCAAAGAGCAGGAGGAACAAACAACCCTGGCCACGATCAAAGCTGGTCTTTCGGAGGAGCAACTCGCGAAGATCGTGGACGAGTGTCGATCCTTGAAGGAGGCACAGCAAGCACAAGACGAGCCCAAAGCCTTAGCTGCCATTCCTATGTTACGCCGAGAAGACATGACGCCCTCCATCAAAACAGTTCCCACGGACATTGAACAGTGGGCTGAAACGGACGTGCTCGTCCATGACATCTTCACGAACGGCATTCTCTATCTCGACATCGCGTTTGACCTTCACACCCTCCCCGAAGAGTACCTGCCGCTTCTCCCTTTGTTCGGCCGATGCCTCACAGAAATCGGAACCGAACGAGAAGACTACATCTCATTGTCCAACCGTATCGGACGAATCACGGGCGGAATAGGTGCCAGTAACCTATCTGCATCCGTCACCGATTCGGATACTGCGGCCACCTGGCTTGTCCTACGAAGCAAGGCTACCACCGCCAGAGCCGACGATTTGTTCGACCTGTTGTTGGACGTGCTTACACAGACGAAATTTGACAACCACGAGCGTTTTCGACAGATGGTTCTCGAGGAAAAATCGTCCTTTGAAGCTCACCTTGTTCCTGCAGGCTCGTCTGTGGTCGATACCAGACTCCACTCCTTCTTTAACGAAGCTGGCTGGACGAACGAGCAAATGCATGGTGTTTCAAACCTGTTCTATCTTCGTGAACTAGCCAAACTCGTCGATGACAATTGGCCTCTCGTTCTCGGAAAATTGGAAGAGATGAGAAAGATTCTCATCAATGGCCGGAACGCCATCTGCAACGTAACAGTCGACCGAGAATCATGGCTATCTCTGGCCCCAGGGCTCGACAAGCTCCTCGCGCAGCTTCCACACAACCCAAGTGAGCAATACACCCGAACCGTTGCCCTAACCACACAGAACGAGGGTCTCACCATTCCATCCCAGGTCAACTACGTAGGAAAAGGCGTAAGCCTCTATGCCCACGATTATCAACACCATGGTTCGGCTAGCGTTATTCTAAACAGCATTCGCTCGTCCTGGTTGTGGGACCAAGTCAGAGTACAAGGCGGAGCGTATGGCGCCTTCTGTTCGCTCGACAGCCGATCCGGCGTTTTCTGCTACGGCTCCTACCGGGACCCTAACTTCCACCAAACGTTGGACATCTACGATGCGACCAGCGACTTCCTAAACACCACCGATTTTTCAGAAGCAGAAATCACCAAGAACGTGATCGGTGTCATTGGCAGCCTGGATAGCTACCAGTTACCTGATGCACAGGGCTATTCGGCTCTGCTACGCCACCTCACAGGAGTCACAGACGAGGAAAGGCAGGCTCGCCGCGAGGAAGTCTTGGGCACAACGAAAGAACACTATCGCGCCTTCGTCGATGCGCTGAATGTCGTCCGCGATCATGGTACAGTCGTCGCTTTGGGGTCGCGCGATGTGCTCAGCAAGACAGGCGAGGGACGACCCTCGTTGGCCATGACAAGCGTCTTATAAAGACCATGGACGGGACATTCAAACTGGCCGTGGTGCAGATGGGCTGCGCCAAGGATCCAAACACCAACGTCCAAGCTGCACTCGATTTCGTGAACGACGCGATCCAGCAAGGTGCTGACGTCGTGTGCCTTCCGGAACTTTTCCGCAGTCGCTATTTTTGCCAGACAGAGGATCACGCTGCCTTCGATTTGGCCGAAGAGATTCCCGGCCCTACCATGCAGCGCTTTAGCCTCCTTGCGAGGCAAACCAGTACCGTCATTGTCTTGCCCTTGTTTGAACGGCGCGCCGCTGGCGTCTACCACAACAGCATCGTCGTCCTTGACGCAGACGGAACACAAGCCGGACTCTATCGAAAAATGCACATACCAGATGATCCCGGGTATTACGAGAAATTCTACTTCACGCCAGGGGATCTCGGTTTTTTGTCGGTATCCACCCAAAAGGGCGCTCTCGGCCCATTGATCTGCTGGGATCAGTGGTATCCCGAAGCCGCACGACTCACAGCTCTCGCCGGTTCCTCCGTCCTGCTATATCCCACCGCAATTGGATGGCCGCCAAACGAGAAGCCATCCGAATGCACACATGCAGTAGAAGCTTGGACCACAGTGCAACGAGGACATGCCATCACAAACAATGTGTATGTGGCTGCCATCAACCGTGTTGGTTTTGAGCCGTCACCTAACCCAACGGATGTGGGTATCCGTTTTTGGGGCTCGTCGTTCATTTGTAGTCCGAGTGGACAGCTGTTGGCCAAAGCATCGCCCGACAGCGAACAGATCCTGTTGACGGACATCGACCCAACCTTGATTGAATCATCACGCCGCGAATGGCCCTTTCTTCGTGACCGCCGCATCGATGCGTATGCCAACCTCACCCAGCGATATCTTGACTAGCCCCACACATCTCACACTTCTCTTGCTACGAGTGCGGATATGCGGGCTAACACACCCATGAAAACCACGAAGAAACCAACCCATTCAGTCCATGACTACAGCATGCAGGCCGAATGGGAACTTCACGAGGCAACATGGATCTGTTGGCCACACAATCCCGACGACTGGCCGGACAAGATGGAGGCCGTACAACTTGCCTATATCGATATCGTACATCACCTCCTACACGGGGAAGACGTCCGTATCCTTGTTGCGGATGAGATCACCCACAAACGTGCCCAGTGCTTTCTGCAAGATGCCGGTCTCGATTCCACCCACATCCGTTTCGTACGACAGGCCACCAACTCTAGTTGGACGCGTGACTATGGTCCCATGTTCGCAAAGCACAACAAGACCGGCGACCTCGCAGTCTACCAGTTTCAGTTCAACGGCTGGGCGAGGTACCCAAATTTTGATGATGATAACCGCGTCTCCTTCGCGATGGCCGACTATCTTGGACTTCCGTCTATCTACCCGTCTCACAATCAGAAAGCCGTTGTGCTAGAGGGTGGAGCCATTGATGTCAACGGCGCAGGCGCTGTCCTGGCAACCGAAGAATGTTTGTTGGACCCAACGGAACAAGTTCGCAACCCCGGCCTCACTCGGACCGACATGGAAACAATTTTTTCGGAACTGCTAGGGGCATCTCAAACGATTTGGCTCGGTCAAGGGATTGTCGGGGACGACACCCATGGACATGTCGATGATCTATGCCGGTTTGTGTCTTCCGACACAATCGTCGTTGCCAGCGAAAGGAATCCACAAGACGCAAACTATTCAGCCCTGCGCGACCATTGTGATAGGCTATCCACGATCAAATTGAACAACCGGGCAACCCTAACCGTTGTAGAACTTCCCATGCCCGGACCTGTCGTGTTTCGAGGCACGCGCCTCCCAGCCAGTTACATCAATTTCTACATCACAAATAGGTCGGTCCTGGTTCCCACGTTCAACGATCCCAATGACCGCATCGCTCTAGGAATCCTAGATGACCTCTTTACCGAACGACAGGTCATTGGCATTCACTCCACCGACCTTGTCTGGGGACATGGCTCCGTCCACTGCCTCACGCAGCAACAACCAGCATGATCCCAACGATAGGTCAGACAATCTCAGGAACACATATTTTTTTCGAGTTCCAGTAACTTTTTCTTCACGCGTAGCCCACCTGCATAGCCCACCTGCATAGCCCACAAGTTGACCCTGACTGCCAAGAATGCGATGACACGGAATAAGGATAGAAATAGCATTCGCCCCGTTCGCATTGGACACGGCCCTCACAGCTTTCTTCTTATCTATTTTCTGTGCAAGCTCCAGATAGCTCCATGTGGTGCCAAAAGGAACCTGCATCAAACCGGTCCAAACATTTTTTTGAAATTCCGTCCCTACCAGCAAAAGGGGGAGTTCGAAATCTCTCCTTTTGCCATCAAAATACTCCTCTAACTGTTCTCGAGCAGACTTCAGAACTTGATTATCTTCCTCTCTAAAGGTGGCGTTCAGTCCAATTTCTAGTCGATGGTCAACAGTTTTTCTTTTTTTTCTATACCGCCAATCACACATACAAAGTTGTTGATCAAAAGAACCTAAGACGAGTTCACCATAGGGCGTTTGAAAAAATTGTATCTGTATTCGATTCACGATTTATTCTCCTCTCATCGTTCAGACTCTCCTCACCTCACTGTATCGGTGAACTGACATCCCAAAGTATTTTACACATGGACTTGCTATCGAACCAACCAGAGCCTATATTTCGCCGCTTGCTACAAATGAGCCTAATGGTTCATACAAGGTCTGTTGGGAATGGCAATCTCCATGTGACCTTTCCACTGCGATACTCGCAGACCTTTCTTTTCCAAGCGTCCGGCTGGTGAGAGATGTTTTATTGCCCGGACCAAGGAACTGAACATGACGAGTAAACGACGTCCGCGTCGCCATACCCACAATAAACGACCCGATCTGGATCGACATCAACCCATACCCATCCACGGAACTCCGAAGCTTCCCATGGAAGGAGCTTTTTCAACCCTGATTCCCGAACTGATGCATGCGATTGCTGGCGAGGGTTACACCACACCCACACCCATCCAGGAGCAGGCGATTGCACCAGCGCTGGAAGGCAAGGATCTGTTGGGTTGTGCGCAAACTGGCACAGGAAAGACTGCAGCATTCGCCTTACCGATCCTGCAACGTTTGGCTGCACAACCGTGCGAATCTGACGTAACACGCCCCATTCGTGCACTCGTGCTCAGCCCGACCCGTGAGCTATCGAATCAAATCACGGAGAGTTTCAAGATCTATGGAAAACATCTGAACCTGTTTCACACGGTTGTCTATGGTGGCGTGAGTCAGGTCCCACAAGTCCGTCACCTGCGTCGCGGCGTGGACATCCTAGTGGCCACACCAGGGCGTTTACTGGACCTCATGAAACAAGGTCAAGTCCGTTTGGATCAGGTCGAAATCTTTGTACTCGACGAAGCCGACCGTATGATGGACATGGGCTTCATTGACGACATCCGCAACATCATGAACAAGATGCGGACGAGGCGGCAAAATATGATGTTTTCTGCTACGATGCCTCGCAAGATATGCGAACTTGCTCAGAGCATCCTGCGTGATCCGGTGGAGATACATATTAAGCCTAACAAACCTTCGTTGGACGCGATCGAACAATCGATTTATTTCGTGGATGGTCAAAAGAAACTAGCACTACTCAAGCATGTATTGCAGGACCAATCTGTCACACGTGCGATCGTTTTTATTCGAACCAAGCGCCGTGCCGACAACCTGGAAGGTCAACTCAAGGACGCGGACATTGCGTCTGACGTCATTCATTCCGACCGCTCGCAGCGTCAACGCGATCGCACCATCAAAAAGTTTCGAGAGGGCAAGACACGCGTCTTGATGGCGAGTGACGTACTGGCACGGGGATTGGACGTGGACGATATCTCGCACGTGGTCAACTATGACATGCCAGAGGATCCCGAGACCTATGTACACCGTATCGGCCGAACAGGGCGGGCAGGGGCCAACGGACTCGCACTCTCTTTCTGCTCGGGACAAGAACGAAATTTGCTCAAAAGTATTGAGCGGCACCTCCGAGGTGAGATCCCACGTGTCCAGGAACATCCGTTTGTGGACAGGCGCGAACCCAGACGACACGATCAACAACCAGTGCGTCGTCGAAAAAGCAAGGGTCATACGCTTGATGCCCGTCCAAGACGGCGTCGTTTCGACAAGAAAAAGAGACGCTCTACTGCGGTTCCGTCTGGAGCCTAATCTCATCGACATCCAGGGGAGGTTCGGCGAACTTCTACCCGATACCTTTTGCCTCGAGTTGGCGGATCTCGTCATGCCACTGTTGGCGCTCCTTCACCGTCACGTCAGGATTTGGTAACAGACTGCGCCGCGTGCAATTGACGAGAGCCTGTAAGATCTGATATCGCCGCGTAAGTCCGATGTCCGGCGATAGATGATCACGTAAAATCTCCAATACCAGCCCGAACTCGAGCGGACGTTCGATGGACCGTGCCGTCAACTCCGAACGTAAGGAAGCATAGGCCGCCGCATAGAGATCCTTTGTCGGTCCATCCAGCTGCTGTATTTCTTCTTCTGTGAGATCCCGGCCCAGCGCCGGCTCCGTCATCCACCTCAGAAACGCCAATCGGTCTTCGCCAACGGGATCCAGAATGGGGATGATCAGGTCCCCCACCCTTCCTGGCCTACGAATATCCGGCGACAACCTATGGATACGAGCTGTCATTAACAACCATAACACACGTCCACGAAGTTGCGTGTCTGACATCATAGCCTGAATCTTTCCGGTGAGACGCCGTTCCGTTGCATGGGCTTCGGCACCCACACTTCCGAACTGAGTGTCGGCCTCATCTACAAAGATTAAGACCTTGTCCAGTGCCAGCAACACACGGCGCAACCTTTCGAAAATCACATCCGTCTGGCCATACCACTGGCTACGAATGTTCTTCAGCACCAACACAACCATATCCAATTCGGCCGCAACAGCCTCAAAAACAAACGTCTTGCCACCCCCAATCGGACCACACACAGCCGCGCCAGGCAACGCATCTTTGCCAGACGATTGGAAGCGAGGCATCAGCCGGTCCCGCAAGAACGATTTCAGATCGGTGAATCCTATGACATTGTGCAGGGTGTGGGACGGCTTTTTTAACTCAACGACATCCTCCCCCATCTGGCTCTTGATGAAGGCTTCGACTTTCACAACCGAGTCATCGCGCGACAGAGGCTCATCACTATACACCGCACCCTTCAGCATCTGTCGTAGAGCGTGGATAGAAAGCCCAGCCGTCGCTACGGCAAGGTCCTTCTTGCCGGCCCAGATTCGAAGTTCCTGTTCTCCCGTCAAGTGTTCGTGGAACCACTCAATAAACTCGTGCCGTGCATCGGTATCCGGGGAGGGTACTTCCACGTCCAACACCTGTGGGAGTTGAGCGATACGGTGATGGATCATGCTACGTGATTCAGTAAGCAAAATGACACTGTCGTGTCCTTCGGTGAAACTTGGATCAGAAAACCAGTCCTGACAAATACTGACACGCTGTCGATCGGAGGTGGACATGCGATCCACCGGTGAATCGGGAAGGGCGAAATCGGCCGCTTCGATCACAATGACGAGGTTTTCAGCTAAGCATCGCTTGCCGCCAACGTCTGTCCGTGAACAGACGCACATTTGCCGCAACAGCTCCAGCGCAGTTGTCGGACGGCCGGTTGCCTTCCTCAGATTGATATCGAAGGCCTCCGCGGTAATTTCCAAGTCGGTTTTCACCTTGCCAGCTGACAACATACGTTGGATGGCCAGGTCGTTTCCGTCCATGCCGGTACGCCACTTGAGCCAAGCATCGCGCACCTTGTTCTTGTCATCGCCCTGGATAAACCGAATGGGACCATTCAGTTCGTAAACCACAAGAATGATCCTCGGTAGCGACCACCTATCGATTAGAGCCTGAACCAACGGAACATACTCAACCTCGTTGTCATCGTTTTCGATACGGTACAGATCATGGATGTTTCCGGTCAGCAAAACCGTGCGGGCCTGGCCCGCATTCAAGATGTGTGCCGCTTTCGTCCAGAAGGTTGTGCCGGAACTTTCCATACAACAAGAAGCGGATAGGTGCAAACAATGGCTATTCTGGAAGTTTGGCGTCGTCGACCATCGCTTCGCCTCCGGCAGACTCCGCTTCTTCTGAAAGGCCAATCAACTCATCGAACTCGTTGGAAGCCTCCTGCTTACGTGCATATTGCAAGAACTCCACTTCCTGCGACTTGGTCTCCGTGCCCGCCAGCTCTCGGGAAATCCGTGACTCCGCTTTCACTTGCCGACGCAGTTCACGCATTTCCTGTAACTGCTCGCTCGTGCCATCTTCAGCCACACCGGAAATCAAGTCGGAGATTTCTTTTTCTTCTTTTGCCGTGATCACATCCGCCACAGTCTCTGCTGCTTCTGACTTGAGATTTTCGATCTCGCGCAGCAACTCCGTGAGCTGAATTTTGTGATCAGCGACGCCGGATTGGTATTCATGAATACTGGTTTCCAACTCTGCAATACGTTGTTTCTTCTCCTCTAATGTGGAAGAAAAGTCATTGAACGCACTCAGGCACTTCTGGTAATCGCCGTCGGCATGGATCTGTTCGGTACTCTTACCCTCCCCTTTCAGCGTCTCCACCACTTGCTTGGCTTTTGCTGCGGCGCCGGTCTTTAAGTTTTCCAGCTTCTCCACTTCACGAGTCAGGTTCTTGATGGTGCCAAGCTTCTTTTCCTCCTGCGCCAGAAGAGAGGCGACCGCTTTTTTGTATTGTTGGATACGCTTGACCTTCTCCCGAATAATGTCGTCGTATTTGGCGCGAATAGCATGTGGATTCGTATCCAGAACATCGCGTGCCGAGTCCAAACGCCCCGTCAACAAATACCCTAGCGCCTTGAACCATTTTCCAACTGCGCGGACTAGTCCCATGATCTTTTCTCCAGAAGGTTTTTTGCATCGCCACGTCTAGCGTTATGCATTTTTCTCAAACAAGAGAACATAGGGCCACAAGCCTGATGGGTATGCAAGCCTCATCTTATTAACCTTTGCATCCTACCAGCAACAGCCATAGGATGGTTGCCCAACAACGTAAGGGGCCATGTGACATGCAGATTGACAATAGAAATAAGATCTCCCACGAAACCGACATCCGATTGGGAATCAATCGCGACATGCGGATCGGAATGGTTGATCGTACCACGAACGAAACGGACATTGGCTTGGAGGTCAATCTCGACGGAGAAGGTGAGTATGAGATTGAAACGGGCATCCCATTTTTCAACCACATGCTCGAACTCTTATCCAAACACTCCCTTATCGATTTGAAGCTGCAAGCAAAAGGCGATTTGGACGTTGATTATCACCACACGGTCGAAGATGTAGGTCTCGCCTTCGGCACGGCATTGGACAAAGCGCTCCGCGACCGGAGCGGCATTGCCCGCTACGGATGGAGCATCGTGCCGATGGATGAATCACTGACCCGCGTGGCCATCGACCTGGGGGGACGTCCCTATCTTGTCTATCAGTTGGACATGCAGGAGCACAGAATCCGCGACTTCGACCTGAAACTATTGAAACACTTTTTTGAATCCTTCAGCCAATCTGGACGCCTGAACTTACATATATGCCAGTTGTACGGCGACGATGTTCATCACGCCTATGAGTCCGTGTTCAAAGGTGTCGCACGGGCCCTCCGTCTCGCTGTAGCTCGCGACCCACGGGAAAAGGGTGTACCCTCCAGCAAAGGCTCTATTTGATGCCGAACCCATGATTGGTATCCTTGACTATGGCATGGGAAATCTGGGCAGCGTGTCGAACGCTTGCAAATTTCTCAAACTTCCAGCAACGATTCTGACGTCCCCGACGGGACTGGACAGTTGCCATTCTCTCATTCTGCCTGGCGTCGGTGCATTCGGAGATTGCTTGCAGCATCTCCAAGACAAAGGCTGGGTCGATCCAGTAAAAACATGGATAGCCGAAGACCGCCCTTTCCTCGGCATCTGCCTAGGCCTGCAAGCCTTATTTGAGACAAGCGAAGAATCGCCTCAGGTAGCGGGTCTCGGCATCATACGTGGAACCGTGCGACGATTTCCGTCCGATGCAAAAGTCAAGGTTCCGCAAATCGGGTGGAACCGCGTGCGCCAACCCAAGCAGGATGAACCTCTCTTCCAAAACGTCCCAGACAATAGTTTTTTCTACTTCGTACACTCCTACTATGTCGATACCGAAGACGCCGACCTGGTGGCTGGCACAACCGAACATGGACTGACGTACACCTCGGCCGTCTCACGTGGAAACTTGATGGCCGTACAGTTTCACCCGGAGAAAAGTCAGGCGTTGGGGCTACAAATGTTGCGTAATTTTTCCGAGCTGGTAGTACAAAACGCATAAGAGATCCATGATCATACTACCTGCCATAGATTTGAAAAACGGGCGCTGTGTACGGTTGAAACAAGGGCGCGCCGATGACGAAACCGTCTATGGTGACGACCCTGTCAAGATGGCTCTACACTGGTTGGAGCAAGGTGCAGAGTATCTACATGTGGTAGATTTGGACGGCGCATTCTCCGGCAAACCAGTACACCACGAGGTGATCCGTTCTATCTGCGAGGCCCTGCCGATCCCGGTACAGACGGGCGGAGGATTGCGCACAGACGACGACATAGCCCAACTCCTGGATTGTGGTGTCGACCGTGTGATTCTCGGAACAAGGGCATGGGCGGAGCCAGACACATTGCAACCTTTGGTGGAACGATACGGCGAACACCTCGCCGTTGGCATTGATGCCAAGAATGGTCAGGTGCAAATCAAAGGTTGGACGGAAACCACAAATCAATCGGCCGTGAATCTAGCGCAACAGGCGGATGCCATGGGATTGCGCACGTTGATCTTCACCGACACATCGACTGACGGCATGTTGAGTGGCACGAACGTACCCGCCATGGACGAACTATGCAAAGCAGTCTCCTGCAACGTGATCGCCTCTGGAGGCATTTCGAGTCTAGAAGACGTTCAACAACTGCGATCCCTCGGCCACGATAATCTCATCGGATCCATCGTTGGAAAAGCCTTGTACGAAAACACCGTAACTCTAGCTACACTCAGCTAGCCTGCATATCTCAGTGCACCTTTCCACTGCGCACTGAGATATGCAGGCTAGAAGCACAAGTCAATATAGTATTGCTGCTTTGCTGAGCCTCGCTTGGCCTGTGATCCTGGCGCGTGCGTCTCAGGCGGTTATTGGCTTTTGCGATACGCTCATGACAGCGGTGCTCGGAGAAAACGAGCTGGCGGCAACCACGATGGGGGCAACGAACGCCTTTGTGATCGTGATTTTCCCGATGGGCGTTGTGTTTATTGTTCAGAGCTTTGCGGCCCAGCTGAAGGGGCAGGGAAACATCCATGCAGCACGTCCGTTCGCGTGGTACGGACTGATTGTGGCGGGGGTTGCGGCCCTCGTTGCCGTCTTGTGCATTCCGTTGGTCGCCCCCGCGCTCAGACTGTTTGATTACGACGCCTCGGTGCAGGCACTGATGAACGACTATTTGCTGATTCGGCTGATGGCCATCGGCGCAATTGTCGGCACGGAAGCGATCGGGAATTGGTATGGTGGGTTAGGCAACACCTACCTGCACATGGTGATTGGCGTGATGACGATGGTCCTCAACGTGTTTCTTAACTGGGTTTTGATTTATGGGAATCTCGGTGCCCCGGAACTCGGCGTGCAAGGCGCAGCACTGGCCAGTACGCTGGCAAGTTGGATCGGTTTTTTTCTCATCGGCTGGGTGTTTTACCGGCATTGGTTTTTACAGGTGGCATGGACACCTGTGCGATTGCGGTGGAAGGAGTTTGTTCGTGTGTTGCGATTCGGACTACCAAACGGAATAAATTGGTTCGTTGAATTTGCCGCTTGGGTGCTATTTCTCAACTTTGTTGTTGCCGACCTTGGAACGACGGTTCTGGCGGCGATGATGGTTGTTATCAATCTCAATTCGGTTTCATTCATGCCAGCATTCGGATTGGCGTCCGCGGGGGCCATTTTGGTTGGCCAGGCGATCGGAGACGGACAAAAAGACCTTGTACCGACCCTGGTGAGGCGAACGGCTACTGTGATGCTCTGTTGGCAAGGGAGCGTTGGGTTGATGTATTTGGTCATCCCCGATGTACTCGTCGGGTGGTTTGCAAAACCGGAGGAGGGCATCGCGTTGTTGCAAGTAGGTGCTGTGTTGTTGGCGATCAGCGCCGCATGGCAGCTGTTTGATGCAATCGCGATGACGTTCGCTGAGGCATTGCGAGCGACTGGAGACACAGCCTGGGTGATGTGTGCCCGTTGCATCATCGCCTGGGTATTGTTTATTCCACTCTCGATTTTGGTGGTTCGAGTTTTGGGCGGCGGGCCATCAGTAGCGATTTGGTGTGTCGTCGTGTATCTGGCGCTTCTGGCTGGTTGTTTTCTATGGAGGTTTCAGACCGGCGCGTGGCGCAACATTGATTTAACCGGTCAAGACGTGCCAGTTCTCTAAGCCCCTAACTTCAACCGTGTATTCTCGGTAGCTACTCATACGGTGCGCGGTAGACAACAACACAGTGCTTCGTAAAGCAAATAAGTCTTAAAATAAATTCATAAATGATTCCATACTTTATGTCAGGTGGTGTCGTAGGATGCACATCGATGACGCTGAAATCCACGTACATGACCCTTCACGTTGGAAGGGCACGTGGCAAGACTCTAAAACACGAAAAAAGTGGGGAGATAGAGACTATGAAAACTAGAACTCATCAACCGTTCGGCACGAATTCGACAGTCTCCTTTTTAGTCCTCAGGAGCCTAAGCCAGGCCATGAAAATCCAACCTGTGTCATGCATCCTTATGTCCTTATGTTTGTTGGGTACAGGCATTGTCCCTATTCTCCCTTCGGTGGCCCAACTCACTGACAATACTCAAACGCCTCATGCAGAAAATGCGGGTATCCACAAATCGCTTGAAGACCAGATTGGGCCAGGCCGAGGGGATGTTTTGACCCCGGATTCTTCCGTATTCATTATCAACCGTGATCCTTTTAGGTCCATACGACGGGGCCGACAACTTTTCCAACGGAAGTTCACAGTCAAGCAAGGATCAGGCCCGCGAACCAACGATGGAATCGGGGATATTGAAGCAGATGGTTCGATTGGTGCCGGAATGGCGGATAGTTGTGCCACCTGTCATGGTCGACCCAGGGGATCGGCAGGATTCGGAGGCGATGTGTTTACCCGTCCTGATAGTCGGGATGCACCGCATCTTTTTGGATTAGGCATTCAAGAAATGCTGGCAGACGAGATGACGGAAGAATTGAGAACGATTCGCGATCAAGCGATTGCCGACGCGGCGAACGGGAGCCAGAGCGAAGAAGCCGTTTTAGTCAATACAGACTTCGAAAACGGTACAGAAGGGTTTAGCTTCGTAGCGGATCCTTTTGGCACAGACAATCCGTTTTACAGCGAAGGAGAACTGGCTCAAGACTTCGGAACAACCGTTAGGGCCCTCGTAATCCTAGGTGGTCTTGATAATGCCACTATTCTGGGTATGTCGGGTGGTTGGCAAACCACATTTCAACTTGAGGAAGCTGCAGACGTGAGAATTGAGTTTACCTTCCGGTTGCTTCAGGAGAGTGATTATGAATCTGATGAGCGCTCAGAAGCCCGAATAAGCATAGATGGTCAGGAGACGACATTGGCCGAGTTTATTGGCAATGGCAATGGCGGATCTGCGAAAGATACGGGCGTACAACCTTTTAGCATAGAGCTGCCTCTAGGAGCCGGATCACATACATTGGTTCTAGGCAGTTTTAACAATAAGAAGACGGCTCGTAATGAGGAAACGTTTGCTTCCTACGACGATATTACCGTGACCGCTCTCGGTACGGGGACAGGTCCTGGACCTGTCAGAAGGGGACTTATGGCTAAGGGGGTTGATTTCGGTTTTGTAACCGCCTCTGCCGACGGTACCGTTGACCTGTCCGAAGTCGTAGGTGTGGATGAAGACTTGCGCATTCGCCCATTTTTTGCCGAGGGTGGTACGATTTCGATTCGGGAGTTTGCCGTAGGTGCCTTAAATGGAGAGATGGGTTTAGAAGCACCCGATCCCGATCTTGTGGCGGCCTCATCAGGAGGCATTGTGACGACACCTGCGGGCATGGTCCTCGACGGATCGAAGGATACCATCGAGGCACCGCCTGTGTCTTCTGAAACCGAAGATAGTGACGGCGATGGAGTCAGGAACGAAATCGATACTGCGCTTGTAGACCATCTAGAATTCTACCTTCTCAATTATTTCAAGCCCGGACTCTATCAACAAACAGAAGTCACAGTGGCTGGACAACAACACATGGAAACATTTGGATGTACCGAGTGTCATATTCCAAATCTCACCATTGATCGTGACCGACGAGTAGCCGACGTAGAAACACGTTTCGATCCAGCCAGCGGAATTTTCAACGGAATGTTTTCCACCGCTGTCCCGCAAATCAATACGATCGACGACGACTCTGGTTTGCCAGCCCTTAAGCAGCCATCGGGTGGGAGCTTTTTGGTGGAGAATATCTATACTGATTTTAAACGACATGATCTTGGCCCTGAATTGTGGGAACGAAACTTTGATGGAACACTCACCAAAAACTTTATGACCGAACCGCTTTGGGGCGTAGGATCCACGTCGCCCTACGGTCATGATGGACGTAGCATTAACCTTGAAGAGGTGATCCGTCGTCACGGTGGTGAAGCAACTGCATCGAGCGAATCTTTTGCCAACGCCTCCATCCTACAGCAACAGGAATTGTTGGCCTTTTTGGATTCCTTGGTCTTGTTTCCTCCTGATGATACAGCATCCAATTTGGATGGAGGCGATCCGTCGAATCCGGACTTTCCTCAACGCGGACATGGCAGTATCAACCTGTCAACGCAATTCAACGAGCCAAGCGATCTCGAATAGTACCAACTGGATTCCAAGTCCGAAAAGACCTCGACCCAGGGCGGATCTCGCGCAGAGAAGGATCTGAAATCGGATCCATTGTGGTTGAATCAGTTATTGCAGTGCGTGGGCTCGGTGGCGTGAATGTTCGAGAATGGTTCTGAGGTGACCAAGGTTAGCCCGCATGAATCACACATTTTCGTCGCGAGGGCGTGAAGAGTGCGGCAGGTAGGGCTCGAAATGGCTACGCCTCGGTGAAACCGTGTGGACACACTGTAAGATGAGGCGTGGACATTTCGAGCCGTAGATGCAGTACTATCCACGCCCGTAGCAGGAAATGTGTGATTCATGCGGGTTAGCGCCACGGCATCTCGAGCAGGTCGGGCGTACGGGGCCGCCCTCCTACACGCACATTGTGCTAAATTGAGGCAGGAGGCGGCCCCGTGCGCCCGACCTGCTTTGGGTAGATTTGCCACTCTGGTGGTCCTGATCGTTGGAATGGAAGGAGGATACTCCCTCTGCGTGTCTCTACGGGAAAAGAATCCGGAAGTCCAACGAACAAGCCGATTCCCTAACCGAATTTAAATCTCAGGCTAGATTTCCATTTGTTCCGAGCACCATGGCCTTGCTACAGTAGCTTTCCTAGCCTGCATATCTCACACTTTTTCGCAGCGAAACTTCGGAGAGTTCCACCAGCAAGGTATGAATCGGCGGAACGTCGGTGAAGACGTGTAGACACACTTCGAACTGGCGATTTTACGATTCATGCCGTGCGTGCTATACGGAGTTGCAGTAGAAAAAGTGTGAGATATGCAGGCTACACCGGAACTCTTTCTCTATGATATGGAGAAAGAGTTCCAATGAGTGCAGCTTTTGTTCCAGCACACAATCTATGTAAGGAGCCTCAAGTCATGACCACAAAACCCCGGAACCAACTGACGCTTAAGGACAGACTCTCCCGATTGACGTTTCTCCAAGCCTGCAAAGTACTTGGCGAAGACGGAAAAACACTGATCCAGCAGGGGGGCAAGTACGATGTGAATATCGCGGATGCCCACTTACGTGGCGACCGATTCGAAATGCAGTTTCCTAGTGAATCGATCGGGCAAACCGCAACCGTCTCCATCACACTACAGAACAAGGCCAAAGAACGGCTTCGGTGGAAATGCACAGAATGCGATACGGCGTGCGAACATGTCGGCGCAGCTATCTCCTTGATCTTAGAAGAAAAAATGTCGTTAGGACTCGCGGCACCACCCAAGGAACGGGTACCCATCGAGAGTCTCAGCGAAGACGAACTGGTCCGGCAAGCGATCTCTGATCGAAGGAAACGGGCCAAGGACGAGAAATTTAGATTGGTTTCCACCAACCCAAAGAGAGCGTGGACAGATTACACGTTGACCAGTGCAGAATCCGGGAAGACCTACCATCTGATGATCCGTGGCACCGAATGTGGCGATTCCTACTGCTCTTGCCCCGACTTCCGCACCAACACACTTGGAACTTGCAAGCACCTGATCTACGCGCTTGAACGGGTAAAAGCCAAGTTCCCCGCCAACGCACGCCGCGCCTACAGACATAAGCACTTCACGGTACATGTGAAGTATACAGGCCAGATCTCGCTTCACTTGGACACACCCGCAAAACCAACAGACGAGAGCCTCAAGATCGCGCAACCCATGCTTAACAAGGAAATTGAAGATATTACCGCGCTTGTACGTACCGTTGCAAAACTCGAAAAAGCCGGCTATTCAGTCTCTATCTATCCAGATGCCCGGGAGCTGATCGACCAACGATTGTTTCACCGACGGATGGAAACGCTCGTCCGTGAAATCCGCAGAGATCCAAGTGCACATCCGCTTCGAAAGAGTTTGCTCAACACGGAGTTGCTACCCTACCAGATGGACGGCATCGCGTTCGCAGCCGGGGCTGGCCGAGCCGTTTTGGCAGATGACATGGGCTTGGGAAAGACCCTTCAAGGAATCGGGGTCGCAGAGTTGCTGGCGCAACAAGCAGACCTCCAAAAAGTGTTGATCATTTGCCCGACCTCGCTAAAGAGTCAATGGCGCAACGAAATCACGAAGTTCAGCTGTCGTAACTGCCAATTGATCCTGGGTAGCGCATCACAGAGGGCTGAACAATATGATAACGATGCATTCTTTACGATTTGCAACTACGAGCAGGTGCTCCGTGATCTGCAGTCCATTGAAGTGGTGAAATGGGACTTGATCATCCTTGACGAAGGCCAACGCATCAAAAACTGGGAAGCCAAAACATCGGCCGTGGTCAAAAGTCTCAAGTCACCCTTCGCGTTGGTGCTCTCGGGAACACCACTCGAGAACCGGCTGGACGAACTATATAATGTCGTGCAGTTCGTGGACGATCGGCGATTGGGTCCTGGATTTCGCTTCTTTAACCGACACCGTGTGGTGGACGAAAACGGAAAAGTACTCGGCTACAAGAACTTGGAACAATTGCGAAACACACTAGCGCCAATCTTACTCCGCCGAACAAGGGCACAGGTGCTCAACGAACTTCCTCCTCGTACAACGGAGATCATTCTCATTCCACCGACGGAGGAGCAACAAGAGATCAACGTGACCCACATGCGCATTGTGGCGCACATCGTAAGAAAGCCCTACATCAATGAAATGGATCTCTTGAGATTGCGGCAGGCTCTGCTGACCTGCCGCCTTGCGGCCGATAGCACCTATCTTGTCAATAAATTGGAGCCAGGGTACTCGACGAAACTGGAGCGGTTGGAAGAATTGCTTGAACAATTATTCGTCGATCCGAGCCGAAAAATCGTCTTGTTTAGCGAATGGACAACGATGCTGAATTTGATTGAGGAGATCCTAAAAAAGCAGGGATTGACTTTTGTTCGACTCGACGGAAGCGTACCTCAAAAAAAACGTGAATCAATTGTCAGTGAGTTTCAGAACGATCCGACCTGTCAGTTGTTTCTGACAACCAATGCTGGGTCCACCGGTTTGAACCTGCAAGCCGCGAACACGGTGATCAATGTCGATCTACCCTGGAATCCGGCAGTCCTTGAGCAACGGGTCGCAAGGGCACACAGAATGGGGCAAAAGAATCCAGTTCAAGTCTATTTGCTAGTAACCGAAGGTACCCTGGAACAGAATCTGTTAGTTACGTTAGAAGACAAACAGAAGCTTGCACTAGCCGCTCTGGACGTCGAATCCGAACTCGACGAATTGGACATGGTCAGTGGCATCGAGGAGATGCGAAGACGACTGGAGATTTTGTTGGGCGCCAAACCTGAAGCACCTGTCGACGAATCAAAGAAGCATGAAGCGATAGCAAGCGCAACGTCTAATCGTCAAACCCGCGTCGCTTCTGCTGGCGGGGAAATGCTCGGTGCAGTGTTCAATTTCCTGGGTGAGTTGATCAACGATTCCGGCGACGAAGAAGCGAAAACACCTGCCCCGGAAGTTGTTAGCCGCTTGCGAGCGAATCTGACCAGTTGCGCGAAAGAAGATGATCAAGGCCGCCAGCAATTGACCGTGACACTTCCGAGCCGCGAATCGTTGGATAACCTGGCAACGACATTAGCAAAGCTGATGGCATCAAACGGGCATGGATAGGAAATAGCCCAACTACGTAGAGGTCTCAAGAGTTGTAGTAGTAGGCTTCATGAAAGACGGAGTCTTGATCGAATCCACGCTCTAAAAGAATGTCCTGCACATCCACGATCATCTCATAAGCCCCACAGAGATAAAATTGACATTCCTCCCGCCAGGGTTCGGCTCGGACCACGTCCGTCACTCGCTGCGACGAACCGGACACACAGGGAACATAATGTGTACCCACAAACTCTTCCCGATAAAACAATTCCGCTTCATCTCGCACGCCATGCAATAGGGTGAGATCCAGATCCGGATGGGATCGCAGGTAGGACAAGCAAGGCGCAAGTCCCGTACCTGTGGCCACAAAAACGACCGGCCGATCAGGGTCGCGCAAGATAAAGGAACCGTGTGGACCCGTCATGTCGATCGACTGCCCTGAGACCAGCATTTGAAGTTGAACCGTGAGTCGCCCGTTCCGAATCACACGATACAACAGATGAAGTTCCTGCTCGTTCTGAGGCGAACTGCAAATCGAGTACTCGCGATCGAGTGTCGAGTCACCAAAACCGTGAAGCGTCACGAGCTGACCCGGTTCAAACAACAGTCCGTTTCGTTCTAGAACAAGCTCATACGAAGTGGACGAGAGGGCTTTGTTCCGTAACACAGAACAGGTACGTCGACAGGGCAAGTGTGGTACGTGTGCTGGCATGTCACGCGACCCGCCATCCGAACACATCGCAAGCTACGGGCGCCAAAGGTACAGGGGACGTGGCGACTGCAAGTCCGAAAAAATCGAGAACTCCAGGGGCATGCGAGCTTGGGTCAGAAGCGAGAAAAAGTCGTTGGGTCGTTCGTACCGAACGATTCGCACCGTCTCCTCATTCAACAATTGGGCCATCCGTTGCACCGCATCCGTCCAATAGCCGATTTCATCCACCAGATTGAGTTTCCGAGCCTGTTGCGCGTCGAGAATACGTCCATCGGCAATTTCTTTAAGGTCTTCCATCGGAATACTCCGACTTTCGCTGACAATCTGAATAAATCGTTGGTGCATGGAGTCAATCATCCCCTGCAGAAGACCCAACTGTTCTTCGGAGGGTTGTTGGAACGGGTTGAGCAAATCCTTGTTTTTCCCGGACTTAATGGTGACATCACTGACACCTATCTTTTGGCTCAGCTCCTGCACATTGATTGAGGACATGATCACACCGATACTCCCAATAATACTGGTAGGCTCAGCAATGATCCAATCTGCGGCCATGGACACATAGTAGCCACCGGACGCGGCCACGTCTTTCATAAACACCAATACGATACGATCCGACCGACTCTTCTTGAATTCCATGAGTGCATGGTAGAGTTCGTCACTCGGTGTGACTCCACCCCCCGGTGAATCCATTTCCACAAGGATAGCTTTCACATTCTGATCGTTGGTGGCTACTCGAATTTTTCGCTCCATATCCTCAACTGGATTGAAGTGACTTGCAAACAGACCACTGGACTGAGGCTGGCGCATGATCGCACCACTGTAAGCAATGCGAGCCACTTTGGTATCCCCGCTTCCATAGGACCACCGTTCGGTCAGTTCAGGATATTCGTCCATACCGCCACTGTGCATGAGTCTGGGCGCATGACTATACCCAGAAAAGCCAATCATGGTCATGTTCATGACCAAGCTAACGACGAGTGCAACCCCCAGAACGGAAATTGCAATCCAAAATCCGGCGTGGGACTTCCGTTTCAAGGGGCGAATCGGTGGCGGTTGGATGCTGACAGGTTGCATAAACTACTTATAATGCATTGTGTCAGTTTTGCAAGAGCGATTGATGATCGATATGACTCACTGGTACCAACCATGAAATGGGCATCCGGACTTTTTACCGATAGCGTAGAACTCAGCGGCCTGGGCCATTGCGCGGACACGGTTCTGCGTGAGCTTGGCGTGAGGTATTGCGACTTGGCATTTATCTTTGTTTCGCCCCATTTTCACAACCAATATCAGGAGGTTGCCGAAACGCTGAAACGCCTCCTTTCACCGACCACGTTGATAGGCTGTTCCGGCATGGCGGTGATTGGGTCAGGTCAAGAAATGGAACACACACCTGCCATCTCCATTCTCGCTGCCACGCTACCCGGCGCCACATGTCATGGTCTCTACATCGACGCAGTCGATCTCCCTGATAACGATGCACCGCCCGACCGCTGGAAAGAGTGGCTGGGTGTCCCGCATGTCGATCAAGCTGATTTTGTCCTGTTGGCGGATCCGTTTTCAACCGCCATCGAACAGATTGTGTTGGGTATCGACTATGCGTTTCCCAACGCGACCGTGGTGGGTGGCCTGGCCAGTGCCGCAGGGGCCGCACGCGAAAACGCGTTGTTCCTAAACGATCAATTGTATCGCGAGGGCTTGGTCGGGTTGGCGTTGCATGGCAACGTGCAACTCGACTCGATTGTGGCCCAAGGGTGCAAGCCGATCGGCAAACCCATGACTGTGACATGTTGCAATCACAACGTGTTGTTTGAAGTCGACGGGCACACACCGGTGAAAATTCTTGAGGACCTGATCCCCAGACTTGATCATTATGATCGACGTCTCCTCCAGGTGTCGCTGTTCTTTGGGCTGGCCATGGATCCATTCAATAACAAACCTCAGCAGGGCGATTTTTTAATCCGCAACGTCTTGGGCATTGACCACGAAAACGGGGCCATGGCCATCGGCGCATCATTGCACGAAGGTCAAGTCGTTCAATTCCACTTGCGCGACAAACGAACGAGCTCTTTGGACCTCGACCTGATGCTCACCCAGTACCTCCTCGAGGACCATTCGTCTCATGTAGCCGGTGCGCTGCTTTTTTCCTGTCTTGGACGGGGCGAGCAACTTTATGGGGAGACCAACCATGATGCGACGCACTTTGCAAAAAACGTTGGCGACATTCCGCTAGCTGGTTTTTTCTGCAACGGGGAGATTGGCCCAGTGGGCCCGTCCACCTATGTACACGGCTACACAAGCTCCTTCGGCATCTTTCGGCCACGCACCATGGAAGCTTGATGATTGCCTACTATGTGAGTGGTCACGGCTATGGACATGCCGCTCGTACATGCGACATCCTATCTGCATTTTGCGACCTACACACAGACATCCCGGTCCATGTGGTATCCACCGTTGCTTCGGACTTCTTTCGCAGCCGACTCCCCTCTGCCTCGATTACCTATAGAGAGAAATCATTCGATGTCGGGATGGTCCAACTCGACTCTGTCCGAGTGGATGTGGATGCGACATACGACAACGTCTCCAAATTGTACGATCTGGAGAAAGAGCTGGTCGACGATGAAGCGACTTTCCTGCAAGCCAATCAGACACGTCTCGTCGTGTCAGACGTGGCGGCCATGCCGTTGCAGGCTGCAGCCAGCGTTGATGTGCCCTGCATGGCCGTAGGCCATTTTGCATGGGACTGGATCTATGAACCGTTCGCGGAAGTGGACCGCCGATGGACGCAAATCATTGACCGGCTGCAACATGGCTATCGATGTGCCGACCTGCTTCTTCGCCTGCCTTTTGCCGAGCCTATGTCGGTCTTCCAACATCAACGTGATGTGCCGTTGCTGGCCCAACCAAGCGTTGAGGACCGAAGTCGTGTGGCACAGTTGTCTGGCGCGGACTCCAACAAGCCATGGGTTCTGCTTTCATTTTCCACGTTGGATCTATCCGATGCAGCACTCGACAACATGACCTCATCGGAACACATCGAGTTTTTCTCTGTACTCCCTCTGTCATGGGAACGTTCCGCCATCCATGCGATGGACCCGGAAGACATCCCGTTTGGCATCCTGTTGGCCACCGTGGATGCGGTGCTTACGAAACCTGGTTTCGGGATCTTGTCTGAATGTATCGTGAACGAAACCCCGATGATCTATGTGGATCGTGAGAATTTTGCCGAGTACCCTATTTTGGAAACGGCCGTTGAAACGTATTTGCGCCACGTCCACATTCCGGCGGCCGACTTGTATGCAGGAAACGTCCACCAATATGTTAAATCGGTTGTTAGCCAACCAGCACCCAAGGACAGCTTGCAAAACGGTGGCGACAAGATAGTCGCAGATCTCCTATCGACATCCTGGCGTGACAAATGTGTCCCGATTCCCTCAACACTTGATCATCCTGAGGTGCTTCCTGACTAGTGGCCATGTGGTGGAATTGGCAATAACAAACGGACTCGTGAAGACAAGGTTGGATATAAAGGAGAGGTTTGCTGAGGCCTTCATGATCTCGCTTCTAGTCAGCGTCTTTCTGGCTAAGTCGGTAGGTGCGGAGCCATTGACCCCTTTCTGCCAGTTTTTTCCTGATGACCCTTCCTGTAATTGTCCGCCACCGCCGCGGCTCACCCCCCCAGCCTTCGGACCGACCCCTGTCGGAGAAATCAAAACACTTCCTCTGGTGGAATTGTCAGGAGTTGGTCCCGAATTTTCAGCTGCCTTGCCGTCCGCTGCCGACCCCCGGCCATTTCGGGCCCCTTCGATCTTCTCTGCTCCTCTCCCCGCCGGCTCAGGCGCGCGCGCCCTCGGGTTTGCCGGCGCGTTCACTGGTATCGCAGACGACGCCACAGCTGCGTCATGGAATCCCGCGGGCTTGATCCAGCTAGAGCGTGCCGAAGTTTCAGCCGTGTATCGATATTCGAGTTTTAAGAATGAGCATTCGTCATCGGATGAAGATCTCCTTGTGGGCGAAGACGACTACGACAGCCAAGGGCTAAATTATCTTACATTTTCACTGCCATTCAATTTTCCCAGTTTAGACAAAATCGCTGTCTTTTCCCTCAACTACCAGGAAGCTTATGATTTTGTACATTCTTTCTCGGGACGTTTTAGAGACTCGCGGCAGCAAAAGTTTTTCAGTGAAACCCAAGCAACATTCCGCGAATCACGAGTCGACAGTATTGTATCCCCCCCGGGAGAAGCTCTCTTGAAAACAGAATTCAAATTGAACAGCGAGGTCACCACGCGCTCTTCGAGTACTTTGCGCCAGACTATCGATACGGAAGTGTTCGAAGAACTGGATTTTACACAGGAGGGGGTCATTGACGCTATCTCCCCGGCAATGGCGTTCGAAATACACCCACGTTTGTCCCTAGGCTTCGCGTTAAATTTCTACCGGGATAATACGACCCGATCCGGACGGATCGGATCGAAAACCCAAGTCGGCTTTACCGGAACAGCGAAAACTCGCTCGCGACTGGTTACCCAGCGAGTAACTTCAGGCACATTTGTCGAAACCGAGACGGTCTTCTTTGGACCTAATCCTAGTACCCGAACGGCCGTTGATACGTCGATAAGAAGACGTACTATTCCCAGCGTAGTAGAGGAAGAGATTGTCGAGCAAGCGGATATTCGAATTGTAGACGGCGAGATCGTCGAATTGAACGAATTTGGTGGCGTCCATGGATTCAATTCTACGTTGGGACTCTGGTGGATTGCCAACAACTTCCTGACCTTGGGTGCTGCAGTCGATCTCCCCTGGGATGCGGATACCGAACAGACCAGAACAATTATGACGAAAACGACGACGTTCGACCGAAATCGCTCACGCATACTTGCTACGTCCGAATCTACGGAGACAGAAAAGAAGGACGTTGAACTTGAATTTCCTACATTCGCCACCTTGGGCGCGTTTATTCTTTGGCATCCGAATCTGTACACCGCGGTAGATGTCGGCTATGCCACCTGGTCCGATTTCGCTTACAACATCAAAGGTGAAGGACGAATAAGCCCGTTTGATGGCACGCCACAGGGACAGAATGAAATCGATGACACCTGGTCGGTACACATCGGCACAGAATGGCTCATGGAATTCGAATGGAAGAAAATCGTGGCACCGTTACGGTTTGGACTGGTATGGGATCAACGTCCGGCGATCGGTCATCCGGACGACTACTACGGCTTTAGCATAGGTTCAGGTATTGCACTCGGGAACAATCCAAGACAATTGATCATAGACTTCGCATTTAACTACCTCCAAGCTGACGATGTTCAGACGGTGGTTGCCGAAGAGGATACCCTTTCCACTGACACCCAGCAGTTCCAGTTTTTCGTCTCGGTCATCAAACATCTATGAGCCGCAAGCGTTCACTCTATGCAAAGAAATTCAACAGAGATTTGTTCCGTTCGGGTCATGCCTTCAGCAAAATATGTTGAGATGAGATTGATACATAATTTACCGAAATACTTACGCAGTGATAAGGTAGAGACTGAAGATCTTCATTTTTGCTCTCGGTCTTTGACCCTTTCGAATCGCTGCTGAGTCGAAGTCGGCTTATCGTCCTGAGATACTCCCCGAGCAGTAGCCGGCAAATGGAATACAAAGGGACGAGTAAAATGGTCGGGGCGACACGATTCGAACGTGCGACTTTCAGCTCCCAAAGCTGAATGTCGCCGGTTCGAGTCCGGTCTCCCGCTCCAACCGTTAGAGGCTACTTTTTAAGAACAGTACTCATTTTATCTAGTAAACTACGGAATCTATTAGTACCCGCATCTTCCGAGCTTCTTCTATCTTGCGTGTCGGTGCTCTTTGCTTCACTTACCTTCGGATGCATGAAAAGGTAGCATTAAGGTAGCAATCATTTTTTCTGTCAGCTGGCGATGCTGACTCAATGCCGGTTGGCGTACACGCCCATTTTTCTTCTAGCCCGCATGAATCACACATTTTCGTCGCGAGAGCGTGAAGAGTGCTGCAGGTAGGGCTCGAAATGGCTACGCCTCGGCGAAACCGTTTGGAATGAGTTTTCGATGGCGTTCTATCGATTCTCTCGTGGTAAAATCGTCTGTTGTCCCACGCTCAAACGGAAAACCATGGACGCACACGTATTTCATTTCGTGTAGTTGTTTCGGCACCTCCGTAGACCAGCGTCGATCGCCCTGGGGGCTGGTCGGCCAGCTTGTTCCACCTGTTCAGTCCGTCAAGCATGTTTCTTGTCATCGTCTGCCCCGATTTGATTTCCACGGGATACAACGTCTGGCCATCCTCGATAATCAGATCGACTTCATGACCGGTTTGGTCACGCCAGAAGTAGATGGGTCGTTCGCGCCGATGATGAAGATACGTCTTCGCCACTTCCGCAATGATGTAATTTTCGAAAAGTGCGCCTCGAGAAGGATGAGCAAAAAGGTGATCCCTCTTTCGAATCCCGAGTAGGTGGCAAGCAAGGCCCGTGTCATAGAAATACAACTTCGGACTCCTGATGATCCGTTTGTTGAAGTTGCGATGATGAGGCTCAAGTGTGAACACAATAAAGCTGGTTTTGAGCGCAGAGATCCACCGCCGTGACGTGTCCACCGATATGCCACAATCTGACGCCAAGGATGAATAATTTAGCAGTTGGCCGATGCGGCCAGAGCACAAAGCCAGGAATCGCTCAAAACTCTCAAGGTCCCCGACATTCACGAGGGCCCGCAAATCCCGCTCAACATAAGTCCGGACATAGTCGGGTAGCCAAACCTCCGCTGGAATTCGTTGATCGTGAATTCGAGGAAAAAAGCCCGTGCGAATCGTTTCCCAGCAATCCAGGCTCGACTCTTGGTTGGAAAAGACCCTTTGAGGATCTTTCGGTTCTGAACTCGACTGCCCCTCTAGTTCCGCACGAGAAAAGGGAAGCAGGTGAAGGATGCCGCACCGTCCCGCCAACGATTGCGAAACCTTCTGCATGAGCAGGAAATTATGCGAACCCGTAAGCACGAAGCGCCCTGGAGTGTTGTCACGGTCTACCTCCGTCTGGATATAGGAGAAGAGGTCTGGGGCACGCTGTGCTTCGTCGATCACTGAAGGACCGGGGTAACGTTGGAGAAAGCCGCGGGGATCTTCGGCAGCAAAGGTGCGGAGCTCCGTTTCTTCGAGAGAGATATAGGTGTGGTTGGGGAAAGTGGCTTTCGCCAGGGTGGTTTTACCCGATTGCCTGGGGCCGGTAAGGGTAAGAACCGGGTAGTATTCTGCATCCCTTTTCAGATACTGTGACAGAGTTCTTGTAATCATTTTGTTACTTTACGATTCAATCGTAAATCTGTCAAATAGATGGTAAATGACTTTAGGAGAGGTAGTTACAATAAATACAAAGATCCGCCACAACGGCACGATGATATCTGTAGTCGACGTTACCTATGTCCTCGGACCGAACCACCCATTTTTTTGCGTCAAGTTTCCGCGAATCGTGACGAGCGAATAGTCTACTTGGCGGACCGTTCGAACCGGAACCCCAAAAGGCTACCCGAAGGCGTGGCGTCATTCAGCGTCAGACGTACATGGCCGTCGAAATCGAATTCATCTGAAAAATCCTCTTTTGGAACCATGTCGGAATTCATGGTGCAGATGTACTGCCCATCGAAACCTGAGACCACTTGATCCGCGCGCTCCAGTGCCAATGCTCGCTGACGCGCGTCAACCGAATCGTACATCAACGTATCGTGTACGATGAAGTCAATGCCGGCCCGGAATTGCTGCTGAAGCTGGAGCACGGCGAGGTCAAAACAAAAAATCTTCATCTTGTCGATACCCTCACTGCCGCTTCGCTCAATATCGACGCTGTACTTGTATCCCGTGTCCGATACGTCAATCACCAGTGTGCCAGGTGATTTGTAGAGGGATTGGGAATGTTCGTTAAACAGCCGGACGGCTATTGACCAAACTTCACGCCTTTGCTCGTGATCTTGCTCGGCCCTCTTGACCAGGTCGGCCTTTGCAGCCTTGACACTTCGTTTGGTATCTTTGAGCTCCTTCACCTCCCGTAGGCGTGTCTCAATCCGATCCAAACTCCCTTGGAGTGCGACATAGCGCCTCTGCAACATCGTCATTTCCTGAAGCGCACCATGGGTCTTCAGGACTTCCATGACTTCGGCGCGCTGGTTGGTGAGATCCTTGATCTGAACGTCGCGCTTCTCGATGGAATCAACGAGTTGCTTGATCTCGGAATCAAGGAACTCCTTCCGGTTGGACAGTATTGCAGAGTGAAACGCGCGAGCCTCCCCGAGACTGTTCACAACCGAGTCGGGAAAAACCAGACCGGATTCCCCATAGAGTTTCTCCAATGAAAGAGATGCCGGTGGCTTTTCTTCCGCGATCGAATCCTGGTAGCGGGCAAGTCTGCGTCGATCCTCAATATTCCTGTTGGCCTGGGAGTGAATCTCTGCCGTAAGCCGATCGGCATCCGCTTGTATAGTTTCGTATTGCGGATGCACTTTGAATGATTCAAGGGCTGCTTGTGATGTGGCCTTCCGTTGCTCAAGCTGAATCCGCTGCGTTTCAAGTTCCCCCACGGAGCCGACGGCCGCCACCTCAATGGCTCCGGTCTTGATGGCCTTCTCTATCGCCTTGACGCCTTCTTCCCGGTCTTTCAGTCCCTGCCAACAAGATGCATACTCCCAGTTCATTCCCAGCAAGTACGCGGTGTGCAGTTGAAGATCCCATGTCTTCTGCTGTCGAAAATGGCTGAACGGGCTCAAATAGGCGTCGGGCCTCCGCCGGGCGAAGTAAGATACAAGGCTTCGATAGCTGGGTTTGTAAGGCAGGTCGTCAGAGCTGCAGGGCAGTCCAAACAAAGCCCATCCAAGCAGTGTACGCCACCGCTCCACTTGGAACACACGCTCACCGGACTCCCCGTCAACATCAGGTTGTTCGTGCCATCCTGCCGTATCGCCATTGATGACGATGCGGTTGTGCCCATCAACCGAGCGTGTCACCTTAACCTTCTTCTTGGCCAAGGTGATCTCCATGGTGAACTGCCAGGACTTTAGAGCATCGATGATCAGCCCCTTGCCCTTTGTCACACGACCGCCAAGGCAGAAATCCAGGATTTCGATCAGCGTGGACTTACCCACCCCATTGCGTGTGTCCTTCGTGGTGGATGTGTCTGATCGCTCTGCGAGAATAACATTCAGGCCAGAGGTGAATTCCACCCGATGGAACGAACGCTTGTTGGCTGAGAGACTATGAATCATGCGCTGTTCTCCTCTCCAACATGCCGTGGGATAGGCCAACCACCCCCGTGATGTAAAGCAGATCCAGGGCAAGGACGTATCGCTCGAAATTTCCGACAGCGCGTTCCCCGCGAACCGTGTCCCATAGACTGGTTACGGTTTGCGGACGTTCCAGATTGCGCAAAAGAATAGCCCCCACCCCAAGAAGCGCTTGGTCTTCAGGAATATGTTTTGAGGGCAGGATCATTTCTCAAACACCTCGCAGACTTCAAAAAGGTGGATCAATACCGCAAGGCCCGCAGCCTGCTCTGCATGGCGTCGGAATCCCTGCTTTGCAAACCGGCACATCAACTCGAACAGATCGCCACCGGTGACGCCCTCTTTCTTCAGTCGCCAATATTCCTCAAGGAAACCGGCCTTGAGCCGTTCAGGGAACTCAGGATCATCTTGCGCCACGGTCTCAATGTAACGGGCAACCTCAGAGGCCACACCCAGTCCCATCGCAAGCAGCGCCCGATGATCGTTGTCGAGATCGTTTTTGAGAATCTTGTCCTCAACCTTCAGCAAAGAATAGTCGCAAGATCGGTTCGAGGGTGAAATACACACCGCCCACTTGGTTGCTTCCTGAAGCTCGGGAAATCCCACATCGGCAAAGGCGTCTAGCATGGCCTGTCGGACCTTGGTTTCGTGGTCCTTCTTGATGGCAAGAAGTCTGTCGACGGGATAGTCCCGCTCTCCTTCTGGGACTGCATCGATCTTGTCGTGGCAAGTTCCGCAGAGGTAAATCAGGTTGTTGTAGTGGTTCCGCTCCCCGACAGTCATGTTTGGATCAAACCGGGCTGAACTTTGGGCTTTGCCCCTCCCCTCATGCTCTCCCGCAATATGGGCCGTCTTGCCAACATTGATAGGATCGCCGCTGAAACTCTCCGGGGATAGCTCACATTGGCAAAGCGCACAGTTTCCGCCGCTTCTAAACGCCAGAAGCAGCTTTGTTGGATAGCCGGCGCTCATAACTGCCTGTCCCTCTCAAAAATGATCACTGCGTTACAATTCCTTCCGCCATCAATTCCGCCTGACGAATCACCAGTTGGGTGGCGTTCTCCTGGGCATCCGACGGATATCCGTACTTGGTCAGCAAGCTGTCGGATGGTACCCCGCATGTCGGCGCGGACTGTTTCCCGTTCCATCCAGTCCAATGACACTTTGGTTTTGATCTGGAGCATACGAGTCACTCAGACCTTATAGTACATTGGCAATTCTATTTCGAAACTTCTTCAAGCCGCCGCTCGAAGATTCCTCGACTCGACGAACCGATTGAGAAACATTCACCTCATGCCCCATGACCAACTTGCTCGATACCCAACCGTTCCGAACCGATGTTCTCCGGCGCACTAGCCACGCCAATACCTGTTTGCGCGGATCCGTTTTTTTCAATCCTTCCAGATCTTCCGCCGACAACCCCAGTTTCTCCAAGCCTTGATCGATCAACTCCTCCGCCCTCTTCTCACCATACTCACGTATGACATCTCCGCTGTAGGCGTCGGCCTTGACTCCCTCTATCATCTCCTCGATCCGATCTAACATCCGATCTCGGAATGTATCCTCTCCATAACACCACCCGCGCCTCAGGTCCTTCCATTCCTCCTTCACTTCTTTCTGCTCTTGGAAACCACGATCCCCTTGCGCCTCCGCTACATACTCCTCCATGTGTTCACGATAGCCTCGCCGCCCTGCTGCGCTGTCTCTCAGACTCAGCTCACCCAGCACACGCTTCACTTCCAACCACTTCGGCCTCTTACGTCCTGCTTTCAAGTAGCTCGGATAACTACTCCATGGGTAACTCGCTAACTTTGCACCTTCCCACAGAAGGCCGCGTGCACGAATCGGGTTGAGGTGAATGTATGCGCTAATGGTCTGGAAATAGTAATCCGACTCCGGATCCACGAGCGGGGCCTTATACCGGCCCTGCAACACGTGCCCAACTAGCTGGTGCCGTACACGGAACCGTGTACTCCATGTCGATTGGAACCACTGCATCCCACGCACGAGATTTGCTTCGGGAGTTTCCAACAACCAATGATAGTGATTGGTCATCAAGACCCAGGCATGCACGACCCAGCCCATTCGTTCACAAACCTCCCCCATCGTTTCGACGAACCGACTTCGATCTCGATCGTCCAGAACGATAGCTTCTCGTCGATGACCGCGACTCATTACGTGATAGACCGCTCCTGGATATTCAATACGTGGCTTCCGAGGCATCCTGACACGCTATCAGTCCGATACGTATTGCTCAATACTAAAATCTAAGGTCTGACCCATATTTTTTTCTGACCCATATTTTTTTTCGATGTCCGATTTAGGCTCGTGTCTGTGTACACGTGTGGCTGGAAGTCAAAATTTCCACTAGTGCGGAGATCGAGATTCATGAGCGCGCCGGCCCCAGTCATGAACCAAGCGATTTGGTCATAGAAGTTGTCGTCGGAAGCATCGCCAGGGTCGTCGAAGACGGTCCGTGGCAAGTCTACCAAGACAGCCGGGACTACTAATCCCGTCGATGTGAATGCGTCGAATAGTGGACTGCCCTGACGGTCGATGTTGAAGTCACCTAAACAGAATAGATTGTGGTGGAATCTGCTACTTCTCCTTGCCCAGTCACGAAATAGGTCTGCGATCTCCTGAAGCTCAGGTAATCGATCTGCGGCGACGTCCCGGTTCCTTGATTTCACCTACCACTTCATCGTGGAGCAATATGGGTCTCCCAAGTTCTTGTGTGAACCTCTTCATGCGTGCCACGCCCTTAGACCCCGGCAGATGCTCCAACACCAAGCCTTTCGTTTGTCTTCTTTTCGGCTTCCGTCTACCGTACTTCGTCGCGATCTGCTTGATTTATTTGTAACGAGGCTCAACAGCTTCACCCGCGGTGCCTCGCCGATTACCGCCCGCATGATCCCCTGTGTACGCTTACGCTATGTCATTCGGTTGTTGTCCTCCTCCATAGCGCAAACACTCGGTATGACTGGATGGCTACTCCTTACTCAACGAGGACTTCCACCTCGCCAGATGCACCAAGCTTTGCTT
Organism: Phascolosoma agassizii; assembly: GCA_035593235.1. Taxonomy (NCBI): domain Eukaryota; kingdom Metazoa; phylum Annelida; class Sipuncula; order Phascolosomatiformes; family Phascolosomatidae; genus Phascolosoma; species Phascolosoma agassizii. Next base: position 4,165 of record JAVJHY010878734.1, on the reverse strand, counting down.
GGCGCTCACGGAATCAAAACAATCGGTAACAACTTATCTCACCAGGAGCTCTTAGATTGATTCACGCCTCTTCCTACACTTCGCACTGCTCTTTAAACATACGCTCTAGAAGACAATAACTTTCCAATTCTGCCGCAGCTATATACACTTAAACTGTCCGGCCAATGTGTACGTGTCTTTGGCCGCCTCGCGTAACCGACGCTTAGACGCACTCAGTGTGCTGTCTCCGAGGCACCCTTCGCCCCGCCATTCCACATATTTGCGGATCATTACTTGACAATGAATCCATTGGGACAAGTCAATGAACCTGTACATCACCTCCGATTCAACCCATAATATATAACTTTTTGGACCCCTTCGTCCGTCGCAGATGGCGGTTCATGAGACGAACTCTGGTTCTGGGCCTACTATCCTGCATGATATGGTTGGTGCCAAATGGACGGAAATCGAAATCGCATAGTCCTTAGTGTTTTGGCATTGCTCTGTTGTATGACGATGGTCTGCCAATCAATATTAGCAGAATGGAATGAAACCGTGGGGCAGCTGGAAATAAGGATAACAAATTCTTTCGTAGAAGACAAATTGAATTTTCACCACCAATTATCTGCTCGCTGGGCTCCGGTACATTTTCAAGACGTGGATGTGACGGGAAGTGATTCCCTTGGGGGTTTATCTGATTACATAACAGCAATAGACTTTGACGGTGACTGGAATACAAGGAATAACTGGGAGAACTTGTCAACAAGCTACTCAGAAAAAAATGCGTTTTGCTACTACTCGGTTGTTGAGACTGAGACTCACTGGTTCATAGTTTATGCTTTCTATCATCCAAGAGACTGGAGTGATAACCCAATATTTGGCGCTGCAGATACACACGAAAATGATATGGAGGGCTTACTCGCGATAGTCAAGAAGCCAGCTCAGTCTGATTCTGAAAAATTTGGTGAATTGCTGGGAATTGTTACAGTCTTTCACAGGGATTTCTTTTCGTTCACTCCAGTAGGTAGCTCAATCCAACCTGGACAGGAGGATATTGATGGCACATTACGTTTGGAGTCTTTTGAAGGGAAACTTCACCCGGTTACGGCGCAGGAGGCCAAAGGCCACGGCCTGCAAGCCGTTCCATATGTGGATATCAAGGGCGGTGATGGAATTAAGTACTTCCCTTCTGCCACTCAATCTGAAGAACCATGTGGGTCTAACGACCGAGAAGTCAAATATCAGCTCGTGAATATTTTCAAGGCCAACGGTTTGTGGGACCACCGTAATGACCCGCAAACATTCGCTAAATGGGGTGTTTTTAGCGGAGACAATGGAGTGGACAACTCGGCCCACGCTCCATGGAAATGGGATGACCACGATGATGCATTTGATTTATCCGATGGCGAGCTGGCTACAGATCCAGCTAAATTGGTAGAAATCTATTTCACTAATCTTGGAACTTTTAGTAGAAAGTATGTGTTCAACAAGTATATCGGAGTCGAATGGTGACGGCTAAAGACTGCGGGAAGAATCGCAAACCATGTGACAGGATTTTGGAGTGATTATCATCTCAGGAGCATAAGAATTGATCATTTAGCAACAACACTACCATCCCATAAGACCCTCACATTTGGCATGGGCCTTCCGTAATTTGTTACTGTAGAGTACTTACTTCTTCTCTTGCCGCGATGTCGTTAGCGAATTGGTCCTGACTTTATCTCCTTTTCTTGAAAATCGACCATGCGTGCTGTCCCATAGAAAGTTGGCCAACATGTTATTTGCCTGATTAGGGTCCTACAAAATACCGTTTCTTGCCTAATTTTACCCAATTTAGAGCCTGTCCCATTTCGTCTGATTTTTCGGGTGGCTGGCTTTTGCGACGTGGTGTGTGAAGCCGGCAGTGGTTCGCTCGAAGCTGTTATGAATGGGTTCGTAAGGATGTAAGAAAGGGAGCGGCCTGAGTGATCAGACCCCTTCCCACCACCACGCCGAGAAGCGTTGTTCCTTTTTCGACTATCCCTCCGCTGCGACTCACATTCTTTTAACAAAGAATGTTTCGTGGCTACAGAACGCGGATGATAAAAAAGAGTTCTTGGTAGGCAGGGCGATTGCCACCGGCCAACCCATCATCACCATTCCAATTCGCGTCGAGATGACCAATTGTTCCCGTAAGCACTGTTGATGCACCATGCAAATGTGGGTGCTGTTCAACAGTTATCCCCGTATCTGAAAGCTCCGTTCGCTCCACGCTGTCTTTTTGGTCGGAGGAATTATCTCCATAGCTGTTTCCACCAACTGTTCGGGCATAGAGATGTGAATGGCCCGGGTCGATCAGCGACACATCCGCATTGGCACCAACAATCGACGTGGTGGCACTCAGGTTTCCAAGCCCATGCCTGTGAGTCGGAAAGTCATGGCTACCACCGACACTGAGAATGCTGTCCGTATCGTCTGCGCCTATGGCGAATCGGTTTATCAGATTCGGCTTAAAACCGGTCAATGTTGCACCGGGTGTGGAAACCGTGTTGCCGTTACACAGTTCAAAATTTGCTGGAATGTTTTCAAGTGGACCCCACCACATTATAACGGCACCCACAGGAACAACTCCTACGGCCGTCATGGCGAAGGGCACAGACACGATTTGCTGCCTTGGCAGAAGCTCAGCTCCATCTATCGTAACTGATATCCAGCGAATGACATCTCCTTCTGTGATGTCTGTCAAAGATATCGGATTTCCCGCCTCCCCACCAAGAATCTGAGAAAAGACCCCGTTAACATCTGGCAGGATTTCATTTATCTCCACATGAACAACCTGGGCCGGCAACGCTACTGGAGAGGTACTATCGCCACCCTTTATAATGGAGAAGACTCCGGTCACAGATCCCGTAATCGGCACACCTTTGTCGTCGGCAATCCGTCCCTGATAGGTGAACTCGAGAGGGACTTGAGCCTCAGAAGACAGAGAACAGAAGTTAGAGATTAGTAACAAAACTAGGATTGCAGCAATGGAACGTAACGAATTGAAAGAAATCATAACGTCAAGTATACAAAATTTCATTTTTCTCCCGCTTTTCTATCATGATGAGGCTACTTCCACGCTGATTCCCATTCCCAAAACGGCTCATATTTTACACCATCACATATGAACACCACAAGCATATTTAGGGAAACGCTTGCGAATACCAAGGCTACTAAGATTGGTGAAAAGATCTCTCAAGCAGAATCAAGACAAACAGGCACATTGGCTATTGGCGGTCGATATAAGCAAATCTTCATGGTCAATTCTGCTCCACATAAATCCAATAGAAATAGGGCCCAGAACCTATTCCGGCATCGTGATACTTATTACGCAATGAAGTGGCCGATACATTGGTGGCAATGAGAGAGAAAGGGCCAAGAGGATGGGGAGCCCGTTCAATGCGATACTCTTGCTGCGGGTACCTAGCCATTGCGCTTCCCAACCTCCATTTTGGGGGCGAGCGATGACGCTGGCAATAGAGGGTATATCATCCGTTGGATTAGCTCCCACCATGAGTTCGGTCCAATTGGCTAGTCCGTCACGATCAGGGTCACCCCTCGGTCGAGTTTCTGTAGCAGATTGGAAGTAGGCTTCCTCCCAGAAATCCGGAAGTTGGTCGTGATCGGAGTCTGTTATGTGCATGGACAACTCTAGTTCCACCCGGCGGATCCACTCGTCATCCTCGGGAGGTCTTCTAAGGATCGGCGATGAGGGGTAGGAAATCAACGCACTCTGGCCGGCGATTCTCACCCCGCTAGAATCCAGCTCGACCGGCTCTTCTAGTGTGGCCTCGACTCCTTCTAGAGGCACATCTACGAGGTAGCAGAACTGGTCTAAGATGTTGCCGAGTCTCGCCTCGACGACGATCGGTCGATGGTCATCATCTTCCCCG